>WURT03192563.1:0-27453 GCA_009936505.3 Holothuria glaberrima
CGGTGGTAGAATAGGAATAAACCACATTTGTCGGACTATTATTGTCTCATAAACCGTCTTGACTCCAAATTTGACAAGATAACGGATTCGGCTTCGCCTCGTCCGTTATTTTGTCAAATTTTGAGTCTCGACGGTTTATTCACCAATAATAGTTCGTCAAATGCGATTTATTCCTTAATTAGTGATGAACATGTGTCTAAACAAATGCACTGGAGTCAAGTGACCATTTATGTGAGACAATTGTCTCCGCAAACATTAGTTTCAATGAATTTAAATGTTTAAAGTCGTATTTGTTGTTTTTGCATCTCCTGAAAATATTAGTATCGTACATGAATTTTACAACGAAGGTGAAGACATCTCTATATGCGGGCTTGTAATGTAATTCCTTTGGTACGCAACATAAAGGGCAAAGGTAATATCCAAAATAAGTTGACTATTTTGCAATACTATAAAATAACTGCTACGTTGAAGACACAAAATTGATGGATTTTACGCTCTAAATCGTATGAACATCTTGTTCTTCAAATTACCATTTCCAATACAGAATTGCCAGACTTCGTCTTGAGGTGGTCAAAATTTGTATAATTATTCCACCCCTGGACTTTTAATCAAACTTAATGTTATAATCAAGATTTAACATGCCCAAAAAGAATAAATTTGTTGGATGAGATAGGCCTACATAGAAAACAGTTACAGCAATTGGTTTCATTATAAAGCATTTGCTTCGCAACAATTCCCCCCTCAACATTTCTTGAAATGTCTGTTTATTGAGATTGATTTTCTCCGGATCGTGAGGCGTTTTGGGTTTCAAAATAATCAATTATTCAGTTTTTTGACTTGAATTGAGTAAAAGCTGTTGGACTGAGAGATCGTTGCCCTTTTTTCTATGCAAGCATGTTTGCTTCAAATCTTACTGATATATGATCATTCATCCAACGGACTGTTTTCCTTTCTGAAAATTCCCATAAACTGTGACTGCTTTTGCCTTGTTTTCGAAGGCATACTTTACTTAGGGCATCCTTTGTCGTTATTGAAGGGGCATCAAAAGGATGAAAAGGGGGCATCGCTCCCTTATTATTTTTTGGCCTCTCACTTCCCATCCTTATCCTATGGAGATTCTTGCAATAAAAATGATAAGATCGCGTTTGGCCGAAAAGCGTAAACAGGTAAAGGGACATTCGTTCTCACTTTGCGACAGCTAATATTAAATTTAGGGTAAAATTTGATAATGGCTAAGAAGGCACCAAACGTTCATAACCCCTAGAGCCAACAATCACGTATTTCTGCTCAGCGGTGGATAGGATGAGTCCCATAGACCGACCCCCTGTTTTTCCATCCGTTGTCCAAAATGCAGACGTCCTCAGTTTTAACGATAAAAAACAATACCGCGTAACCTAAGATATTTTTACCAGTTCTTTCATCGTTTTATACCGATAAGTAACAATTTGATCTTTGGCTCAATTTACAGTTATTAATGGGGAAAAAGCTGCATTTAATACACCAGTGTTTGCCTACAAGAGACAAAGAACGCTCGATATGCTCATCAAGAACCTTCAACAGGAGCTCCAACCAGAGGTTATGAAGGTAAACATATATTTCTTTTATGTTAAATCTTTTACTTCCCCCCCCCCCTCTCTCTCTCTCTCTCTAAAACTCTCTCTACACCCACTAGATGAAAGGTATAAGGTTTAGTCTCTCCGAGAAGATGATTAAGGAATGAACACACATGCCCTGTTAATAGTGTTGGGTTCGAATTGCAGCAGCTACCCAACAGATCGCATTACAATTTTCTGATACAAATTAAGCCATACTCGTACTTGTAAGTCGATGGCCATATTACTAGTGCACTTGACGGATCGCTGTCCAAGGGTGGGGCCCGGCCCTAAATGGTTAACATGGTTTGATGTGAAAGGTCACAGTATGTCTGCTTCTTGCACCAACATTTTAAATAGTAAAACGTCATGATATAAAAACAGAGCTGTCACTCTGCGCAGAATAGTGCATATCTCTCAGTACATAAATATGTGCATAAAATGCAAAGAAAAATTGAAGTAAATTGAAGTGTATATCAATTGTTTTGACGCATTAACTCAGAAGGGAAATGCATTTCGAATCTTTACACATTTTGTCCAAAAGTGGAAATGAATCGCCGTTGACTTTGATAGATAATAAACGTACATTGTCAAAAATGTTTGCAGACTATTGCAAAGGTACAGAACAAAAATTAAAGAAATACAAAGAGGAAACGGAAAAAAGTGCTGTCAATATTTGAAACAAATTGAAAGCACTTTTTCCGTTTTCTTTATGTGTTTCTTTATGTTTTTGTTCTGTGAATTTACAGAAATTTTTGTAGCGTAGATATTTATAGCAATCTCTAGCTGAAGCACATCGGGAGCATTCTTATGACTAAGGCTTTTCGTTTTCAGCAAAATATGATGAACAAAAGATCACTAAGTGACGTCATCTCAGAACCATCTTGGAGCTGGAGGAATAAAAAAGAAGACGCTAGACAATCCGACTTTGTTAAAACCGGACAGGTAAATGGAACATCTCATTCTAAATTTTGATATTGTTTTAAAAATTTAGAAACTTTTACGTGAGGACCAAGTTGCTAGGATGAGGAAACCTTTTCAGTGATACATGTACTTCCTCAAAGAAGCAGGGATAGCAAACAAAAATAGGTGTGAAAGTTAATTTTAAACTTAAAAAAATCAATTAAATCCCTCCTTGTTTTCGTATAGTTTCTACGTTTGCACGTTCCAAAACTTATACACATCACACACGAACCTATAGAGTCATGTAATAACCACGGAAATTTTCTTCTGGTAACGGTATGTGGGGACCTTGACTTGTGTTTTCCTATATGAACGAGTGGAGAGCGAATCATTCAGTCATACGTCTATGTTGACAGGATGGTAATACCTAGCCTATATGGTATTTTGAAATCAGTCCATCTGGTCAGGATGTTGTCTGAAACATGAGGTATCGACTTAAGAATGACTATTTGATAAAGCAGAAAGACAATACAAATGAACTTTCAATTTTTGAGAAAATTTCAGTTTATACTGATTACAACATTATTCTCTTTGAAGAATGCATAAGGATGGGAAGGTACCCTAAGTAGATGAATTACATTTATTTGTAACTGCTTTAAAGATCGAAGAGGAATCTGGTTGGAAATTTGACTAAATCCGGTTAAAAAATGAGCTAATTGTGATCATTTCTGAAGCAAATCTAGTCAAATAATTGACCCGATTCCTGGTCGGTGCCGCTCTGATAAGATTCGGTTTAAATTTAACCAGACTTATTTTAGAGTGTATTTTAGTACAGACATGAGACAAACTATGACTTTGTTTTGATAATTAAGGATGTGTTAAGTGCAAGGCCATCAAGGAAGTTAGCCAACTTACTAGTGTAACAAATATTTAGGAATGAAATACTTCAGTTGCTTTCCTTAAACACCCCCTACCCTAGCGATTTGATCCCTGGACCTAAAAAGGGAATTTGACAATCGCTTTATTGTATAGTATCACATTCAAACTTTTTTGTGTTTGTGATAATACAAACGTTTAAAGCCGATTTTCTACTGAAAACAAAGAAAGAACGATAAAATGGCACGCACAGTCTACCAGATATGAAATTTCGTACCTGTGTATGGTAAATCAGGGTGGGCATGTTTCCTAATGGGACAAGTATTTGCTTAATGTGAAAGTCGGTACATAATGTAGATAACTTTGCTAACTTTACTGGAAACTTGCAATATTTCACGTGGTATTTTAACATCATCGAACAAAATTGGGGGCAAAATATGAGATACGATGGGTTCATAAAGTGTTACAACGTGCAATTTATGAGGTGACTGCATATTTCTTAATTTTTGCGTACTGACTTATTACATTTAGTTATAGATGATATACTTTGACATATGGGCCTCTAACTGCAATCTGTAAAAAGCATTTCTTTATATATTTATTGCTTGATTGGTTTCAAACGGAGGAAAAATCCTTGCTAAAGACCTATAAACTCCCTTGTTTTGTTCTTTTATTAAAAAAAACCGTCTCGAAGCCTGCATAAGACTGTAGTAATTGTCGTCTTGTCAACCCTTATCCTGACCCCTGCCCCACCCCTGAGATGGCGAGTCAAAAGTTCCGTTTGTAAACAAGGAATGCATTGATAGAGTACAAACATGGTGATCTAGTTCATGAAGTGATATTGAGGGCCTCTTTGTTAAAGTTTAATGCTTTATTCGAAAGGCTACTGGGCCAACGTGGAAGGAAAACTGTAAACACGACAGAAGTTTGTAGATGAAACTGATTTAGTCGCCTAGGAATTCAAGTCACTCGTCCGAGTGAAGACAACGAATAAGCTGCAATCATGTGTTCTTGTGTCTAGAGTATGTTTTCACACCCACGCTGTATCAGAAAGTTTAATCGTATCATTTGATATGCATTGGACGATTGTCTATAAATATTCATGAATCTCATTTGTAGCTTCTCAAGTTAAAGACTATCGTGAAAGGTGACGCACCGACGAGTTTAGCAACAACAAGCTTCTTGAGACGAGAGGTATGTTTTCATCTATGGGCAGTCTTACTTAACTGGTAAAAGCTTAGCATGAAAGCATATGCACTGTCGTCAATAAACTTGTTTCCGTGAGGACATTGCACTGAAGGCATTCGTAACCTAAACGTTTAGAATCACAATCATATATAATATAGCAGGTAGTGTGCAGGGTGTAACTCGGCTCAACATCGAAACAAACACGGTCGTGCCGTTTTCTTTCTTTATAGAACAACTTGCAGCACCCCGGTTGCGTACTATTTTCATGTGCTGTATGTAAATTGATTAAACAACTTAAATTGTGGATTTCCGATAAAATTGACAATTGTCGCATAGTAAAGTAATGCTCAAAGTGCAGGCGATGAAACCTTTGACAGTGAAACTAAATTATAAACATATGATAAAAAAGCACAAATGTTTTCATGTGTGTTTTAAACACTAATTAAGCAGAATTGGCATGCACACTTTTCCAACAAAATCGGCTCACAAATATTACAAACATCGTCCGCACGTTCAAACATTTGTCCTCGAACATCGTAACACATACCGATAACAATGTTCGTGGGTAATATCTGATCGTTTTGACGGGAAGCCTCTCTCCCTATGTGTGATCAAACGTTATCGTGGCTTGAGAACCTTACAAGTTTAGGGACATTTTTTTTCCCTGAGAATATAATTGAAGCAGTATGAGATGGTTGAGAATTCAATTGGAAAGCATGGGATCTTGCTTTTATACCAGAAGATTAAACTCCTTTGATTTGCTCTTAACTTTTATTGACATTGACCGTTTCCTTTTATCTGCAACAAAGTACTCTACACTATAGTGTGGAGTACGTACATGGTTAGTGCTCAGTACATATGCATTTCTTAAAGTTAAGTTTGATTTTTTGCATATACCACAGTGCAGTATCCAACAGACTTTAGGTACACATTTTGTTTGCCCCACCCACCCCCGCCCTAAGAATGGAACCCCCTTAAAAAGTTGGGAAATGCACGCGAAAGCATTTTATAATGGATAGTAGCCGCTACTTTGTTGACTTTTCATCATTCGCTCACTACGCGTGTATTAATCGTAAGAACTCATTATTTGTTTGTAAACGGCTAACATTAATTTTTACGGACAGTTTTTACATCGCCGCAAACATATTCGATGCGGCGTGCTGGCAGACGCCTCTGTTTATCCTCTCTTTGTCTTATTATACCTAGCCCTGGGAGCCACAGGTTCTTCTGGCTGATTTTCCACACGATGTCATCTGTGGAGATGCTTGGGGTAAGTTTTAAAATCGTTTTGTATACAAGCTCTTTCAATTATTCAAAGACCTGTAGACATGCACTGATGTCTGCCTATTTGGTGTAAAAAGCATTAAATATGTTAAAAATAGCAGCAATTTTCATTGAAATTCATCAAATATTGACCATTTTACAAGCCAATTACTGTCTTTAACCTACATCATGAATAAACACGACCTACTTATTCAAATTTGTGACGTGCAAAGAGACCCATCAAATAGGTGTTGTGTTATCCTTTGTCTGTTTAGCCTTATTCCAAGGAGAGCTGTAATTTTGAGATTCCCGAGGGATTTACTTTGCAGCTGTTTAGTTGTTTGAAAATATCTACGTAAAACACCAAACTATAAACTAGGTATAAGTAAATTCACAGATATTTTACAAACGAAAAAGAAGTAAAGACATTGTGCAGCACGCCACATTTTGCATGGCTAATGAGCAATCTCAGAAATGGTCGAAACATGAAGAGAAATACCTTGAGAACGGTAAAAGTTATTGAAGTAATCCTAACAAATTTTTGATCAGGGAATCTGGGTCTAACTCTGTTGAGTCGAACTGGTTTGGTTCCATGCCCACAGACCTTTAAAAGGTGAACCTTGTAGTCGGAGTGACATCCCCCATCTCATGGATACATTTTCCACGTAGAAGAAACTAAAATTGTCATCATTTAGACATTGCTCTCTTTATATAAAAGCTATGGGTGTAAACAGGTAGGAGACAGGGGACGTGACCCTTTTGCCACTTTCGAAATTCAGGCAGGGATATCATATCTTGCCCCTCCCCCCCCCCCACTTTTTCCAAAAACCCGAACAAAAATAGCAGGTATAAGGTTAGATTCCATAGCTTAGAAAATAGCTTATTCAATTAAATCAACCTAGAAGCTGGTGGAAAGGGCCAATTAATGGCCTAAAATGGTGGGAGAGTGCCCCAAATTACACCTCAGATCTCTTGAAATCCAAATTTTTCTGGGGCCCGATGGTGGTCCCTGATCTCTCGTTGCTAGGGCTTTGCGATTTGCATTTTTCGTCAAGGTTACGTCTCCTCCCTCCCCCTCCCCTCTTTCTCGTCAAGAACCCTTCCTCGTCAGGAATATGTCTCCCCCGCCATTCCACTTTTGAGAAGCTGATGGCGCCCTTGATAAAAGCTCCTAATAGTGTCATAGTTACTATGTCAAATGAAACAATCCCCTTCATAGTTGCATTCATCATCATTCTAAATCATGTACGCCTTTAATTGCAGTAAAATTGTTTTGGCCAGGTATTGTTAATATATGCAGGTTAATTCCGTGGTTCACTTGTGATGTGAAAAATCACTGTCCAGAAACTACATCACGAAAGATAGGTTACTTTCAGGATAATACGACGAGGTTTAATTAGTCCAACAGTTTACATTTTATCTCTGGCGATTGCTAACACGCTTTAGTTAAGAACACGTATGACAGTACTTAACAACATTTAGAATTATGTTGTGCGTTCTTTCGATGTTTTCCTCTTGGGGCAAAATGGATGTCTGTTGCATTTAGCAAACTGTGTAAGTTATCACTCAATTCTTAGATAAGCATATATTTTCATTCATTGTATACACCTATTTATTCATTACATCTCCAACTTCAACCCTTATAATACTCAGTAATTGTCATTCCTGTAAACTGGGCCTGGGCCTGTGCTCGAAAATAACAAACTTGTGCAGAGCACCTTGACTTTATCCTCTCTTTAAGCACTTCCAAGGAAGCTGTAATATTCTTTTCATTTTCTTTCAATAGGAGATAAATTGCTAGTGGCTACAGAAGCTGGAACCTTTGTCATTGAAGGTGAGAGAATTACTTATTTACAGCCTTCGTTTCCCGGACATAGAATCTAAAGATTAGCGAGGTACCATAATTATGCCCTGCTTCTGTCTCTCAAAGTTATGACGTAGCTAAGTTGGGAAAGGGGGTGAAATCCTCCACCCATGACTCAAGAGCAAAAGGAAAAATGCCCAATAATCACCTATTTTTAGAAACACATTCCGATATGACCTTCTTTTTATATTGAATGAATTACTTCCATTTATACCCCAAGAGCTCGAAACATTAAAAGCAAAAATCATATTTTTCTTGGGAAAATGTTCCAATGTAACTCTCCTTCAGTATAATGGATAATATTTAAAATGTAAAATAAGGTAAAATATTACCAATTTTTCTTTTACAAATGTCATCTTTCAGGGCACTTTGCGCGCACCCTTTACAGAGTTGTATACTTATTAATTCTGATTAGGCATGAACTTGCATGGGATAATTTTTCCAAGTCCTATGAAACCACTAACATAACTAACATATTATCCCCACTTGTCCACATCTTGCGTCATCAAACCGTCCCGACGTTTTTCTATTATGAGAAATGATCAAATCTGACTTTGTTTTCAATTAGTTCACACTGCACACCCAGTGCTATTCGAAGAGAGTTAAGTGCGCGATTCTTCAGGTCAAAATTTTGTTAACTCCAGAGCTCCCGGGACTTCGCCCGATTCCCATAGAAAGAGGGTCCCTGGACACTATATACCCTCGATTGTGCCTCTTATGCATCTTAATTCTACATATTGGCATGCCCCTCCAGTGAGAACCAATATGTCATTGGTCAGCGTGCCCCCCCCCTTCCTCGTTGATCAATTGATCAATTCCTAGCTAAGTGCCTACTCCAGGTATCTCTTGTAAAGGAGAAAACAAGTCCATGTCACGTTTCGAACACTCAGGAAATCATTGCTTATCTTAGCAACGAGTTCGGGTTGTAAACTTTATTTAAAAAGTTGAAAACAATCATGCAGTGTTTGAGAGACCTGAGGCAATAGACTTCACAAGACAGAATGTTTTTGTGTCTTTAAAAGAACGGATAAACTTTATATATGGCCTGACATAGTTATAAGAACACAAAAACGTCCTGAAAAATTTTCTTCGCTAATTCCTTCTAGTACCCTCAAAATTACTTCAGGCGCTCACATTATACAGACAAACAATATCACAAAGTATGAGTAAAATTAATTTATATACAGAAAGGCTCTATCATTTCCATATGCTAGCTAATTTACTCGAGGCAGTTTCCATTTACTATAACTTGTCCTATAACTCTAGAAGTCATGACCGTTATTTCATACCATCTTTGTGTTATGTAGTCACGTACGCATACCCTTACCAAGAAACGATCGTCGATTTTATTGTGAGGTAAATTAACATAATCAGCAGGACATGCTGTGATTGGTTAATGGTTACATTCCCAGGAGTGCTTAATTTGTTGACAATGCGGTTTGAATTGTCATTGAAGCTGCGTGATCGTTTTGTGCATTTATTAGCGAAAATCAAACAATGACAGTGGGGGTTTTGAGGAGAGGCGACGGGGCTGGATACCTTCCCTGTGAGCACTAAGTGTGCGTCCTTTTAACCATACCACCCCTATCCTCCCACCGCATGATACTCGACGTAAAACCGAGGTTACAAATTTGCGTTGAGTGAGATTTCCTGTAATACAGGGTGTTTGGGATGTCAAAATGTTTTAATCTCTATTTCATTACAGGGATGTTAGCCCTGCTGTAGGCTAGCCCCCCCCCCTTTTTTTTTACCCTTTTAAGATTTTCTGCATTCGCCGCTTGCACCACATTAAGCAGAAGCCATCTCTATACAGTCATTCACCTTTAGATCGTATTCGCATGAAGTTACCCAAGATGCATCTTCAAGAATGCTAACACATTCAGAAACTATGTTTTTCCGAAAACTTTACGGATAGGACACAGAAGAGGCGGTGTTTGGACTACTCCCTTTTTCTTCGTCAAATATTAAGTTTTAGAGGAGTATTCTGTAAAATTTAGTCGAATTAGGAAAATAAGAATGACAGCAAAAGGCCGGTATGAATATCGTGTAAAAATCCATAGGAAGGCATGAACACGCTGAATATGCTTAATAGAAGGATTTGGGTAATTTAGTGCCCCTTGAAGATCTTGGAAACATTAGAAAGGAAAAAAGTCAAGTTCGTCTAATTTCCTTTTGATTAGAAAATCTCTAGTCTTTTTCTAGTCTTTTTCTTTTTTTTATAATGAAGAGATTTAATAGAATTAAAATATTTTCGGTGTGTATTTTGATAGGTACAGAACCATTTTCAATGTAATTACGACGCTTTTACTCATGTCCCCGTGTCTTACCTTTCTGAATTAAAAATATTATTCTATGGCTATTTTGTGTATATATATGCTTTATGCAGAGTTGTAATTCTTTCAGATAGTTTTCATGTTTGGCCGAGAAGAAACAAGGAGTAAAATATTTTAAGCGATCGGGTAGGGTCACACACATGACACTGGTAAATCCAGGGGACAGTGGGCCTCATAGGCCCCTTTGAGAGGTGAAATTACCCTTTTCTTCACATGGCTGTTCCTTGCGTTTGGGCTGAACCATTTCCCTATCAGAAGCAAAGACCCTGATACCCCTTCCCCGCCCCTATCCCAGTCCGTCCTTACAGGACGTTAACCCTCGACAGAAGTAACATATTTCCCTTTTATCGTATCTTTTTGCTTCAGAGGGATCAAGTCCTCGGTTAATGTTTGACAAGTCTGTCTGTGTCAAGCAAATCAGTGTCGTTGAAGCTCATGGGCTGATCCTCTTTCGTGCAGATAAAGGTGAGTTAGTTATTTTGTTAAATTAACAAGATTTAGATCAACTTAAAAGGAAAAAAGCAGTCCCCCTAATTCAATCAAATTTGTCATTGAATGAACACTTTTTGACGTCACATTTGATTAACAGGTTCGAAACTGCAATTGTTCAAACCGAAAGTCATTCTGATAGGTCGATCTTCCTTATATGACATTATTTACTGTTAACGTAGTGTGTAGTATGCATGTTGTTAGCTGAAAGGGTCATTATACGAAACTATATCTTAGATTCAGTTTTTGAGAATGGTATTTTGCTCGAGGTTAAAATGGGATCTAAATAGAATTAGAAGAATAAATGTTTCAGAAGTTCTAAAACAAATCTCATTCATCACACTCCCATCGTCATAGCTTATTTTATTGCTGAGATACAAAATGTTAAACTTTGTTGACGTATTTGAAATACCTGGTTACACAATAAATTGTTATGTCCTTCGTGTACAACTCACATTACCTGCTTCTGTTTTCCTTTGACTTTAAAATGCTTTATGTCCTTGGGAAAGCTACTGTTCTTTTGTTTATAATGTTGTAAGGAGAGGCCTTGTAAAGTTAAGTCTATAACAATGAGACAGGGGTCACATTTTGGACCAAGATGGAAGTGTCTTTCGGAAAGGCGAAGAAAAGAGAGACTGTAATCCGAGTAGTTCAAAAGTGGCATAAAAAACCATACCGTTTTAAATGGAATAAACATTCTTCACCATTTCATATCTCAGCACAGGAAATTCTTGTGAAAATGGGAGTAGCAACATTAGAATTATTTTTCGACCTTTGTAACATTTATACTGAAATTTTAGACTTTAGGTGTACTCTAAGGCTTCCTTGACCTATGGATGAGCTGCGGGGGGGGGGGGGCGTCAGCCTTCGCTTTCATACTACTTCTCAAAAATCTCTAGTAAAAACCAAAGAAATTTATTAATAACTAAAACATGAGCTCTTACGACAATGGTATTTAAATGCATTTTTGGAACACCTCAGGAGTGGCATTTTCGGCAATCTGCGTGGATTTCATGCTCAGAAAAACTCATATAGGTTGCCAATGAAAATAGTGGCGGATCCAGGCGGGGACGCAACAGGTGCGCCAACCCTACTGGCCGTCATGCGTGCAAAAAAGTTAAAACAAAAAAGGAAAACGCTTCAAAATGTGTCAAATATAGTACCATTTTTCATCTCAGCCCTCTAACAAAAGCAAAAATTGTACAGTGTCCCCTCCCTCTTAGGTTCCCTTCCTAGGAGCGCAATTAATCAGACTTTGCGCCCCCTCTATTGAAAATTTCTTGATACGCCCCTGGAAAACGTTGCAAAAGCACTACTCTTCTTGGCGATGGTCCGTAACTAGTCGAGGCACTTGGCCAGGAAATCTGACATGAAGACACCAGCACTCTAAAAAGGGGGCTTTTGAGCAGGATTTTTTTTGTTATTAAAGCCCTGGCAATCGATTTCCCAAATGAGGAAGGACGGTAGGACACAACTATCGCAGTTTACACTGCAAGTCTGCCTCCATACCATTTTTTTAGCAACGGGCCCGATGCAGTCGCCTCACGCTTACTTTAAAAATACTAACTGGGTGTTTTAAAATCATTTGGCTCCCCCTGAAGTACCACAGGTGATAAGAGGATGATGGCAGAGATGTGAAAGATACAAAAGAAGTGATTCAAATAGTATCCAACGATAAATTTACAACAAACATTTTCCACAAATGATAACTACAGAAACCGTCACTACGTAATGCAGTAGGCCCCTTTGATTCAGTTTTGGATTCTTTCCTTGTCCTTTATTGTATGTTATATTTAACACTCCACACCATGAGGTAAATTCCTTTATTTCACGCACGGGTTAATACACAACTTATCAAAAGTTTCTACATTACCAAAACATTAAGTGATTATATACTTTCTTTAAAGATACGTGTTCATCTACATTTACTTTTATTTTAGAAGCTTTTAAGTGATCAAGTTGAGGTCAATATCCCCAAACTGTATTCGAGGCCATATCACTAATATGTGACAGTATATTTGATATGTTTACTATAAGGCAAGATTCTGATTGCTTCCTGTAGTTTCACTTTTGTTGAAATGACACACTGTCCCGCTTTCTTTCAGTGCGTATATACGATGTACATTACAATGTTAGAACCATTTGTGTCTGTGATATAGAGTAGTTTACTAATTTTAGACACATCAATTCCAGACAAAGAGTGAACTAAGTACCCACATGACATGTATTTATGAACTCGGACCCAATGGTAGGCTAAGTAGATTTTACTTGCATATTAGCAATGAGTGTCATACTGTATCCACCAACGAGAACTAAATCCTTAGCATTTCAGAGTTGGTGTTAGGTGGAGGCAGAGAGGGCTCATCCCCCTCCACCCCGCTCCTCCTTGTGGCAAAATGCTCCGTTTGTTCGGGAGCATTATGATCATGATGTGAATAATGTTTTCAGCTAATGGTAAAAAATACAAAAAAACATACAAATACAAAATATTCAAAGTTTCCTCAAAACATTGTCGGCACAAGAAGCGCGCTGCAAGTTTTGTGTTCGCCAGCTTTCTGGCAACCGTCGCTGTTGTCGGGACTTCGGGTAGCAGCCCCTTCCTCCCCTGTTGAACAAATCCTGTTGCTACCCGTGGAGTATTAGTTTGGATATGGCTTTCAATTAAGAGGTTGTTCTTCCAATCATAGCGGCAGCCTGGCCCGAAATCGACTTCCTAAGACATACCGGAACACCAGAACGTAATAGAAGATATATTAACTGCAAATTTCTTGGCCATTTGAAATCGATACCCATCTGACGTCACTGAAGTCGTGCCCTGTGTTGTGATGACAATGGGTCAAATGAAAACAATCATTTCCATATTGGCGTCTCAAGGATATCTTTTTTTTTCGTTGGCAGGAAAAGAAGGTCGCGTTTACGTCTTCAGACTCTCCGACTTTGAAGGTGAAGAACAAAACGAACACGTAAGAACCAAAGCAGACTGTAAAGACCACAAACTGGAGAAAACAAGAGGTAAAGTATAGGGCAAGGCGCCTTAATTTGTTTTAAATGTCATAAGAAATATCCGAACTAATAAAAACCTGACTCCCCTCCCCACCCCACTTCTCAATATACGGCGCGTACCTGTACTCAAGGGTAAGGGGCCACATAATGTATGCGTGTCTTCTTTTATGAGCGGAGAAGAGGATGAAACCAAGCAAGTGTAAAGCCCAAAAAAGAGACAATTATGTGTTCACATATAAGAAAAGAGCACGTATTATACTGTACGCTAAATCCGAGTTAATCAACTAAAAAGACACCAAATTTCATGAAAATTTCTGGGTTTTAAAGGATCAACTAAACAATGTAATGTGAAGGTCATAGGAATCTTCCACATTTACGTCATAAAGAACTGCTCCTTCAAATTTCAATCTATAACACACTTACAACTTGATTACACACATTTACAATTTGATTTGACAGCCTTCTTTTGTACACTTTATCGAACACCTTCCTTCTACCATACAGGGTGCAATCTCTTCGCCGTGAGTCGTCCGGGTGGTTCTCACCTCAGAATGGTTGTGTCCATCGGAAAGAAACTCTCCCTTTTCACATGGAAACACAGCGCAGCCTGGTCGGCGTGGTGTACTGCAGGCGACACAGACACGGTAGAGGGATTCCAATTCGTTAAGGTGAGTTTGGCCACACTGGTTTATACACTTATTCCTATATTCACCCATGATTTTGCTCCATGTACCGGCTTCATTAACATGTCTCCCACAGCTGTTTTCACATTATTCGTCCATGGAGCCAGGATGGCAGCCTAATAGCACCTAAGCCATCAGTACAAACCCCCACCCTCTTAAAACCTCTTGACTACAGAATCAATGCGCATACCTGCAGTGAGTGGGTTCGATAGTGTGTACATATTTTTATACCTTTTCTGGGTTCAGGTTAAGTTGTTTTTATCGATAAATGTTTTAGATTGCTGAACTCCAGTCTGCAGCAGTTCAGTGTTTCCAAACCAAATAACTAGGCTCCCCTCAACGAACACATTTATGAATGTCCTTCCTCTTGTTGGAGGACAAACCCCTTCACCCCTCCTCCTGGAATCCGAGCACTATGAATAAACCTTGTTATCAGAGACGTCATTGTGTCACGTGTCCATCTATTTGTTTAATATTTTGACAGTCAAGCATCCAATGTACATGTACCCAGGGTCGTACTGTGTGTGCCATGTACCATTAATATCCCATCTGCACATGAGCTTTGACCGACAGAATGGCAATCGAACGTATAGGCAAACTCATGTCGTCACATAAAACCACCTGTATCCAGTTTTGTCTTTGAGCATCCCGTTTCTACGGTACCTTCAGTGTGACATAATCTCTTCCATTTCAGGAGTTATCAGCGGGTGAAGTACCATCAGTGATGACTCTTGTTGACGGCAGTGGTGGGGATAACGAGATATGCGTTGGATACAAACATCAGTTTGATCTCATCAACGAAAAAACTGGTGAATCAAAGAAACTAATGCACCTAGATGCACAAAAGGTAGGAAAAGAAAACCTTTTAGATGACTATTATTCCGAGTCAATAGACAGTAATTTTGCCTCGTTTTTGTCTCAAATAAAAATGCAAATATTATCTCGTAATAATCTATTGTCAAAGTCAATACAGAAAAAATATCATATTGGCAGTGTTTGCAAAAAAAACTACTTTCAAAAAGTGACTATACTAAGTTCGAAGTCTGATAATAATATCACTGAATGCTTTCATTCAAATTAAAAGGCAGTTTGTATGTCAACATTTCTTTGTTCGGATTTGTTTAGTCTGTAAGATACTTACGTGTACTTCAATGCTCTACATTCGTGTTGCCCATCTTATCCCTTTCTCTATATTAATACCATTCCACCTACAATATGTATGCGCATCAAACAACTTTTACCCCCCCCCCCCCCACATTCTCTGATAATACTTTCCCACTGTAGTCTCTAAGTATCGCGAATGCTACATCGTCGCCATAATTATCGTTTCCCTGCCTATGATATCCAATATAGGTGTCCTTTGTATCAGTACTGGATGTCTACGAGGAAGACGAGCCAGAAGTTCTTCTATCATACAATCGTAAGTTCCCACGGCTAGATCAAAATTGGATTTTCTTTTCATATTTTTCACACTTATTTTCCTAAATCTTATCCACTTGTCTAGAAAATTTCTCTTGGCAAATACGTACATATACCTCTCGCCAATATTTCACATAATATCTGATTAAGTTTGAAAGACTTTAAAGGGAAATACTGTGTTAAAATTGCATCGACATGGCACTCACTCAAAATAGTTTGTTGTCGTTGTAAAACCATCCACGCTCACCAATTAATTGTAGCAAAAACTTTTCTCCCTTGAACTTTTATGCATTATAATTAATAAAGGTTGCATCATTCGATAATTGAATTTTCGGGTTAAGTTGTTCATACTGCTTTGAATATCTCTCTGTAAGAACATTATTCCTCAAAATTAAGTTATACAGCTTTAAAAGCTTTGTTTTAAATTGCATGCATCATTCTATCTCTATATGTAAATCGTGGTTTTAAAGGTATGAAATGTTTCCATACCACAGACGCAATATTTCTCTTTAATGTATTTGTCAATCAGCTTGAAAGCATTTATCTTGTTGCCCCTGGCGACATTCTTCATTCCCATTAATGTTGAAAACATAAGCGATTGAGGGATGTTTTCATGATTTTTTGGCGATAAGCATATAATTGGCAAAGATACTTGCAGATGGATCGCCGCAAGATATAATATGAGGTTTCCAAATTGAGTATGACTCCATACTGATGAAGTGAATGTGATAAAACAAAGTAGTACGATTACGAAGTTTTAGCTACTTTCTCTACAAATACCGTAATACAATTTTATTTTCTACAACTTTTGCAAAGTTCTAAACTGATATGACAGTAACTTATCAAAGTTTTCTATTGTTTTGTAGTTTATTACTGTAGATTTTTTTCAGAATTATTACAGATGAAAAGTTTTCGATTTTAACGTACTGTTCATTCTCTGCCCAGATGTGTCACAATTCCAACATTTGAAGGGAGAACATTCACCCGACTTCGATATTCACTGGAACGGTGCACCAACTGCCATTGGTAAGATTCGTTATGAAACATTCTCATGAGGTTATAAAGGCACCTTTCGAACCCTGTAACTATTTTCAAGGTTACTAAGGCTTAAACATGACAAAAATAAATTTAGGTTTACACTTAAAAATGTTGAAGTTTTTCACCTGATTTGAAAAGGTAAATAAAAGCACTTTGGAAAGTGCTTTCGTACCTACTAGAATTACTTTTTGTTCACTCTTTCGTTCTTTTTCTGATACTCTATGCACCTTGCTCCGAAGTGGTATTAGTATTCTACTCTTAATACCCGCGCATATTTCAGAAACACTTTTGCAATACATTTTCATTAAATCGTTCTTACTTTAGAAGGAAACAGACTTTAAATGTAGGTCCCTTTAATTGCCCGTAGCCAAAGTGGTATGGGACATATGCAGTGTGGAATGGCTCTTTGAAGGGCTAGTAGCACGATCCATTTGTTCTTACGACAGATGTCAACACCAAGAGTCTTTCAAAAACTCATGTGTGACAGTGGTTGGAAACTGTTGGAGCAGAGAGATGTTATGAAGGAGACTCAGCATCTAAATCTGTCAGCAGTAGTTTAAATTAAAACTTTTGATTGACAGGTCTTTGATCTTATTGTCTGTCCACTATTGACTAAAACCCCTTAATGATGTCCTGCTCCTTTCATTATCCAAGACATCCTGAAACAAAAGTCATTGTCAAGACATGTCTTGACAATGTGCGCTTTGTTTCCGACAAGGGCCGAGCATCAATCAAGAATTTCTGTAAAGCGACTGTCAATAAATGTTTCAAGATTGTACTTTCTTTGTTCCCTACAAGTTAGACACGTCGCCTCCTTGAGACGATGTTCAAGACTACAGCATTTCTCTCAATTTGACAGATTTCCCCACCACTAAGGAATATACTCGAAATGTAACTTCTGAGGAAATTCTTCAATAACGTTAAGTGAAGAGAAATTGATTGTGACGAATAATAATTAATAATAATTCAGGCATTGAAGGGCAGTTGTTTTACGACGCTAAGCGACCACAAATTTGTGGAAGGAGCCTATGACTTATGAATTAGCCTACAACTTCACGCCGGGTGGCTAACAAACTCAACAATTTAGATCAAATTTGGTTTTAATGACGAGAGTCTCAAATTTTACACGTTTTAATGACGACTGACAAAGCAAAATTAACAAGTTCTAGGCAGGGAGTACTTCTTTTCATTGTTACATTAACCATGCAGTTAACAATAAGTCTTTAATCCTGGTTGAGCTTGGTACTGTAATAAACATTACCGTCGGAAACGAGCATAGCTTCAAGGAGTCTATAGACCTATAGTGCTCCCCTTGTTTGAAGGCAAGTACGTATCATTGCAAGTAACACCAGCAAATGCAGACAGCTGATTTGTGGACCATTCGGATACGCGCGCAAGTCTACTACACGCGCGTGCAAAGTCTACGTTGTACCTGCAGTGTCCTTCATTGTTTTGCCTCCAAATGACGTCGCGTGACGTCAGTGCATAAGGCCTATAGAATGTTGTACCTCCTTCCTAATACCTCCCTGATTGGAGATATATCGGTGCTATTTATCAATGTTTGTGTCATTTTTTTTTTCTCAGCCTGTGCTTTCCCTTATATTATCGCTTTTACCCATCATTCGGTCGAAATCCGACTCGTGATCAACGGGAACCTTGTTCATACCATGACTATGCCTAAATTAAGGGTGATTTCAGCAAAGGTAAGTTAGTGCGAACTTCGCCAATTTTTGGATAAAGTAATTTTACGGCTTGTCCGTGGCTTGTTGCAAATACTGTTTTTATAAAAGAAAATTTCCATGAATATTACATCACATGTCATCCATCTCAGTTACCGTAACATATTTAGGGCAAAGTGCCCAGCCCCCACCACCCCGACATGGAAGTAGACCCATTCGTTTCTGATCTTCTATTTGATAATCTACAGAGTCAACGTGATACTATCCTTTGGTTGCTCGAATGAAATGGAATGATCCGGACGTGGTTAATCCATCACTAATTTTTCGTTTAGGCAGAGAAACTGGCAGATCCATCACAGTTGCCCATTCAGTCCCCTTCACCATTCCCAGGTCCGTCTGCCTGGTTGAGCTCAAATTCATATGTTCTATCAGTCCGTGGGAGCAAAATGGGTTCGCTCCCGCTGTGGATCTCTCATTCAACATGTTGAAGTATTCTCTTGCTCTTTTACTATTTCTATTTAAATTTTCACCACATATTTACTCTCTTCATCTTTTCCTTTCAGTGTGACATGTATTTCTCCTCTGCAAACCAAGGATTCTTGCAGCCCAGCCCACGAGAACCATCAAAATCTTTCAGTCCGATGGCCAGCCCAACATCAACACCTCCAGGTGAGGGTCTGCCCGCATTTAAAATATACTTGCCTCAGGGCTCGTAGTCAGGAATTCTGAGATGGGGAGTAACTTAAACTTTGAAACGGGTTGATAGGGGGTGGTACAGTCAGGTTTATTCTTTTTTAAATTGACCTAATCATTTTGTCAACCAATAGTAGGTGCAGGATAGTTTGCAGGAGGGGTGGGTGTGGGGATGGGTGGGGTGACCCCTATGCTAGAACTGACAGCCCAGAGCATGGTTTTGCTGACTCACGTAATAGAAGTTTTCACCAAAAAGTATTGGTTTGTCTTACAAACGTGAAAAAACATAATAGAAGTACTTTTAAAGGTTGTGTCTGGTGTGCAAATATCTTTTCCAGGATTAGAAAGAAGGACAAAAATAGAATTTGCCGTATCTATCAGTTTTACCTAATGTCTAATGTTTCTATCAAATGTTACTCCGTAAGAAAAAAGTTCAGGACATAACTGCAATATACATAGGTTGTAGTGTAGTAAAGGAATAAATCGCATTTGGCGGACTATTATTGGTGAATAAACCGTCGAGACTCCAAATGGCAAAATAACGGACGAGGCGAAGCCGAGTCCGTTATTTGGAGTCGAGACGGTTTATGAGACAATAATAGTCCGAAAAATGTGGTTTATTCCTATTCTACCACCAAAAATCTGTGAAAAAACTTCCATTTTTATCAGCTTTTACGATTACTGACCGTGTGTTGTAGAATAACAAGTCAGTTTTTAACCAATCAGAATGCAGGATTCTCAATAACGGATGGCTAGAGGTGGTAGAATGACGTTTCTTGTCTTTTTTTAATAGTGTTCCTGATTATCGCACATATGATTTGTTTGGTAATTTTACCAAAATGTAGCAAATTTTTGTAGATTATCATGAATAAGGCACATTTATGCCCAGAAGTGAAGAAGATATTCAAATAAATGATCACCATTGCGGAAGGGATGATCAGATGTTTTGGCAACATTTGAGTTGTGTTGAATCATGGTCCTGCGATATGTCCAGCTATCTGCTATGCATATTAATGAGTGGGTGGGGTTTAAAGTAAACATCCCATGGCACCTATCCCTCGTGATGACTATAGAGTATTGACCGCATCTTTTGGTGGATATTATAGCTTCATTATGACATTGCAAGGTTCCTTCTTTTCCTCGAAAGGTCTATCACCTTCCAGTACCGGTGTGCGTATTCTAAAGATTCCACTACTTAGTCTGATTGGTCAAATGCCGGAACGTGCTGGTTCGACCCCAACATCGAGGGTGAAATCTTTCATTTCGCCCCTCGTGAACGTTGCTGATTCTCCAGAAATGAAAACCCGCCGACCTCACACTGACTCCGACAACGGACTTACGTTCGCAGTTGACAATAACCTTCCGACCTCTAATGGATCCGTCGTGACAGCTAAGCCGCAAAACAGACAATTTCGTGAATACTCGGACTCCGGTTACGAAGAGTCGGATCATTCATTCGAATCCCAGGATTCCCTACCCGTAATGCCGCAATCTCCAAAGTTAAACGGCTCCGCCGAAGCTAGACGAAAACTATTTGGATGTCTGAAATCCCCACGTCAGGCAAGGAGGGCCGTCAGCCCTTTAGCCTCCGAGACCAGCTCTAGAGATTATAATTCTTATTCCAGCCCACTCGGGTCACCTGCAATGAGAAGAAGGATCGATTCCTGTCATTCCGATGTATTCCCACCGAGTCCTAACTGGGATAGCAAAGAAAGTCGAGGTTCTCTCCTATCCACGGATTCTGAGGCAAGTTTTCACGACTTCAGGCCACCACGAAGTCCACTTGTATCAACTGACAGTGTTAGTAGTAATGAAAGGTCACAGACTGAAGCAGAAATGAGGGCGGAATTGTTTGGTAAACATCCAAAATTGGAGAAATTAAAAGAACACTCTATCTCCATGTTCAGCCAAGAGATTGACGAAGATGATCCTACTCCGCTTAAACCCAAGACACTTGTTCGACCGTTTGCACTATCTCTTTCCATGGATGATGATGATATCGATCTAAAATGATAGCGCCCTATATTTGATCGATCAATTTTTTGAGAAATTGCATAAGGCAATTCTTGTACTTCACCCAGCTCTTTGACAGAATGTTGTGGTTTCGGAAGACTTCTCAAGACTTCAAAGTCACATCGAGGGTGGACTAACAGAGGAAAGAATGACTAGCGCCCTGAACAGCAAACTTTAAACAAGAGGAGACGAGAAAAGCCCCGAGCCAGGGAAGACAACACGACTAGCGCGGCCATCGATAGTTTATTTATGACATTTGTAATATCCAGTAGCATGTAAATGACATGGACATATGAGAAGAGAGCGATTTTTTAGTTGTCAAGTGAAACTTTGGCCTTTACCAAAAGGTGGTTGTGGTGCTTTGTCAATTTTTACCGGCTTTTTACTAACTCTAACCGGCTTTTTACTAAAAACTGATAGTCTCCCTATCAAAGGAGAAAGTACTGACAGATAAGTTGGCTACAAGAAAGTTTTCATTCTCACTACTTATTTATACAAAATCGAGATGAACAAAACTCAACGTATTGAAATAGATTTCAGGATATTATAAAGGACAAAATGGCTGGACTCTTTAAGTTGTTTTGTACGAGGGGAACAGTGCTACTAAACCTGGATATTAGGTGTGTCCGTTAACGGCCACAAACGTTACTTATTTAGCAAAAATATCTTTATTTCTTCGAGTGTAGCATAATTTATCAAAAGAAATATTATCTTTGTCAAAAATAATTCTGAGGCTGAGAACATTTGTGAAGTTAGTATGAAAATGACAATTATAATATGCAAAGATGACGCAGAGCTAGATATTCCCTAACGGCGTCGACTGTCGAGTGTTCTAAAGGTAGTCTGCGTCAAATTTCTCTGGAATGCTGGATCGACTTAGGACTTAAGTTTGGCATGTTAGATGAAAGTTAAAGTACTTTTATGTTTTTTTTCAACTGCGATCTATTTTATCTTGGTGCTGGACTAGTCAGTCAGGGGTCACAGCCTTTAAGGGTTGCCTAATATTTTCAAACCTCGGTTGGAAAAGTATTGAGACTGCTAACGAATGCTTAAATGCATTCTCAGAGCCATTTTCGGCAGTCTAGAAGCCATTTTGGCGGAATATTTCTTGGCACGCTACGCGTCAACGAATGGTGGCACTCTGCTTCGATGGTGTCACCCATTAGCCTTCGCTGGAGGACCTAGAAAATGGCCAAGGTAAGGATTGGATCAGCAATTACAAAGAAGGAACAACGTCGTGCATACCACGGCCTAGCGCATGAAAACTAGCCTTTTATTTGACTACACTATGGGGTTGTCCTTTCCAATGGGAACCAGAGGAAGACAGAAAAATAGTAAGAAATTTTAGAAAACGGTCCGAAAAGTGAGGTACTTGTATCTCCGGGTGAAATAAGCAAAGCAGGCGAGGTTTAATGCCCAATGATTCTTTCAAATTTGAAGTTGGTGTATCCTTTAGGGTGGCTCCATAAATAGAATGAAAATAAACCACCTTGTTTTATCTTACCTTGAGGTAGTAATGCCTTCAAGTTTTAATTGGCATACATGGATTTCTTTTAATGGGAGCAAATTGTTAAGATCAAAGGTGAGGTGTGCAGGATTCCTCGGAAACATACTTGTTATTACAAATGCAGTAGGACCTACTATTTCCAGGCCCGTAGGAGAAATGGTAGGCATAATGAAAGGAGCTACACAGCTTCCGGGAACGAAAAGTTTTGTAGGAAAGCGTGATATACTAAAATGCATTGTGCCAATGAAAAATTTTTGTTCCTTGCTTAAGTCAAGAATCTATGCAGGTCAAAGGTTATCTGACGTCACCGGCGGTGAACTACGAAAACCTTGAATCTTGCTTGTAAATAAATACACAGGTCTGTCATATTGAGAGGAAGAGCCATATTGTTTTGGAGGTAGGAGGTCATTTGAGGTCGCTCGTGGTAAAAAACTTTAAACCTTGAAAATATGATATCTTGAGATACTAGGAACCATGGGTAGTATTCATAATTGGCATATGGATGCATTTACAGTCAGTAAATAAACCCAATTGGATGAGACATTGGCTCTCCTTCCACCCGCCGGGGTCATAGGCATAGGAAAAGGGGCAGGGAGAAACCTCTCCCGCACTCTGGTTGGTGGGGTGGAAACCTCGTTTCTCCCCTTCCCACATGCTGCCAAAATATGGCGTTGAATAGGATGAAATTATTTCAAAGTTTGTCAAACATTGCACCATTGTGCATCTAAGGCACTTTAAATAGTCAAATAAAATTCCAAAGGGAGTCCCCTCCCCTTAGACCCCTCCCGGGACCCTGGTAACTAACTTTCCCCCCACTTTCAAAAAGCGCAGTCCTGCACTTATGGGAGTATACCATCAAAAGCAGCTACAAAGCTGATCAAGTTAGTTGCACTTCTTATCTGAAGCACTCTTTTGCCCTCTAGTTAAGTATTGACTTGGCTTGCTGCAGGCCCGTGGCCAGACAAGGTACTGAAGGTGGGTGAAATGACTTCCAGGCAGCGAAAATTTTCAGGGGGCCAAATGTGTAAAAATGTATTAAGTCAATGGCGACTTGAAACTTCTCTGGGGGCGAAAAAAATTCAGGGGGCTTCGTCCCCTTGCCCCTTTGGCTACGGGCATGACTTGCTGTTGTCAAACAATTCGACCCAGACGAGTCCTGACTAAACTGTTGAAACTATTCAAGTCAGTTCTTGCTATCACCATTGCAAGGCTCTCTTATGGTTTCTTATTTTAAGTCTCGTGTTAATTCAGGGTTCTGACTCCTTTTGGAAGTAGTTTCAAGTTTTTCCCCGGTGGGAGGTAACCAGCAGGATCTCTCAAAAGAAGCATTTGGTGATCGAACTGCGTCTAGTGGCAATCCTGGAAAGAGAAAGTCCTTAAACATATTTTCAGGGGTAGAGGAAGCATTTTGGCTTTCTTTTTATTTTCTAGAAGGCGATTTTTTTCTATGGAGCACCGCCCCTTTCCCACCCCTCCCTTGGCTACGGGCATGGCCATTTCTGCCTTGAAACTTTATCAGCTGCCGTGTATTGATCATATGTGGTTAAATGAAGGCATGCTGAAATGTAACAAAAAACAAAGCTGGCATACAAACAGCGCAGTCATCGGTGCCATTCACTGCACTTCAATGTCACTGTACGATTTAAGCCGATCGACTTGCCAAAGTCTGAATGCCGACATTTTAGTGTGAATTGCAAACTACAACTCCTCTCAAATGGTGATTTGCGGAGGAGTGCAAAGGTTACACTTCCGGATCCGCTGCGGGAATCGAAAGGTACTCCTACTGCACTACCACCAAATGGTGAACATTTCAACTTAGATTTTATTGTTTCAAGGAATATATTTAGGCTTCACCCTGTTTTTTAAATCGGGGTGGGGGGGGGGGATGAAGAGATAGCGGCAAACACTGCCATGGAATAGCTTACTATACTTAAATACTTTGGTACTTTCTCAAGTTTAAAATCAAATGAACTGACCCCGAGCTAACCGTGATGTAAGCTTATCTTTCTTAAAATTCTCTTAAATGCTCCTCATGTTCAGGAGCTGTGTACTTCTAAAGGGTAGGTCAAGGCCCAGGGGTTTTTGCTGAAAACACGGGTCAAGAATTAGTGCAATGCGGATCAAGTAGATACGGGTCCAATTGCACAATATTGTATACTAGCACGCATTACTTTGTTTTTGTGTCTGCAAAATGTAAATAAAATTTGTAGTACTGTGCACAAGACGTCGGAAAAAAGACTTAATGCAAATGATATATCATGAAATGTATGAAACTTTATTCTTTTTTTACACATTCCAAGAGACATGTATATTCTTTGTTTTTGTATGAATCTACAAGACGGTGCCTTTCACGGCCAATGTGAGCTTTGTTTTACCGTGTTTTTCAACACTATATATATGTTATAAGAAGAGGGTATCATTTTATTCACCAATTTAAGAACCAAAAATAATTGTTTACATTTATTGTATTGAAATTATATGATATGTACTGGTCGGACTGACACCAGTACCTAACTTGATGGAAATGGCTCAAGCCATATCCTACATTTCATGTCATATTAGGTGATAAGTTGAAAGTAAAATACTGCCCTTAATGCCAGAGGATCACTACTCTAGTTGTCATCATTCCTACATGCGAGAAGTATTAACCTCCGTCACACAGACTGTACAGACAACAAGGATGTTCCATAGTTTTAATTTCCACATTTTGCAAGATAACTGCCATAGTAATTATCAACACTTAGGGCTTCTTTTGACAAAATTTTACTGCAAAACAAAAAAAAACAAAGGGTTTTGAATTATCTAATGGTACAGGAAGCTTTAGAAAAGTGTATGGTGGCAGATGCCTTAATTGACTAGAGGGATGTAAGTTTTTCCAATCCATTGCTTCCTCTTACACACGGTCTTGTATTTAGAATGAAAAGCTTGAGATATATCTGCTGTAGGACGGTACTTGTAAATGACAAATATATGAAAACCAAGTCTTGTCACAAAAAGAACCCATTACAAGTGGCGGGGGTATTTCTGCTAGCATTTATGTATGACGTCACGTTACCCTACTGTACCTTTGACATCACAAGCACGCACAGGAATGTTGCTGCCTTGTACTGTAGATTCAGGGATAATTTTATGGGCAATGAACTGAGATTTGAATCTGAGCATTTCCATACAAATCATTCCTTAGCATAAATCAACTTAACATTTGTACATTCCCATGTTAAATTTCTCAACAAATAAGTTGTCTTGAGTACATATCTATGCATGACAGCACTTATTAATGCAATTAGGTCATCTAGTCTCAATGTCTATTTGCCACTGCTTTGCTGTTGTTTCTCACCATATGTGCAAAGTACATCACCATGAAGACAAAGAAAACAATATTCTCACAAATTCACTTTGTTGCCAAATATAACAATTTAACACCTTTCTTTAAAATATTTTGTTTCTTTGTCCTTATTTGTCTTTTGCCATTGTCTTAAAATTTATGAATATTCAAGACTAAAAACAATATTCAATTATAAAAGAGCAAGAAGTTCTTGAAAACCAAGCTAACCCTTTTGTTACAGCCAACCACCAATCCCCAACTAAACATGTTTGTTGCAAGAAGTCACAGTTGGTTTTGAAATGTATGAGATTCTTGCTCCCCCTTCAGAATTGGGATATGTAAGTTTAATTTATTTTATGGAATTGCCTCTACATATTAAACTTAACTGCATTCTGTAAGGCTAGTACTGCCTTTCCCCATGTAAATATGAGGTGACTGATGGGGTAAGTGGGGAGGGGGGATCTTCCACTGTAAAATAAAAGTGCCAAGGAAATATATTTTCTTGTCAGTTCATGTAACCAGGGTGTGCTAAATGGCAAAATTTCTAGACAAACATTGCCTAACCTCTACCATGACATGTCTCCTCATATGTTTCTGCTTCCCCCACCGAACAAGGCGTACCAATCACTGAGTGCTTACTAAAATGTAACCAAGAGAGAAACATGCATGTGAACACCAATTGGGTACATACCAAAAAATTATAATGGGAGACTCTTGCCTAAAACTATGGAATAATGCAACTCAGCCCACAACCAGCTTTTAATTTGTTATTTGCTTTGGTTCTGCATTGATTTACCATGGTCTTCACTTATCGTCCCATTATAGCTACATCCCTACACATAACCCAATAATTCTACCCACAAAGATACTGGATGCACTCATGTACTCTACCACCATTAAAGGTTCAGCACACCTTGATATATTTCATTTCAATTCCTGACCAACATCTCTAACAAGAGCCCAATGGGCACTGTGGTTCCTTGCTGAATGTAATGAAACTGAGCCAACTACTGAATGAACCAGTATTTCTATGAACAAAATCTGCTCTGTAGACTATGCACATCTTGTGTTAACAAACACATTCAAGCATAAATAAATTGCTCTAAAGAAATACATAGGCACTTCAAGGGATATCCTCACAGACAGTAGCCTATACAGTTACAATTTGTTTTATTCAATTAGGCAATCACAATTCATGCACGCTCAATGGCATCTGATCCAAATGAACAGTAACTTAGTTCTCTCTATAAAAACTAACAATCCATGGTAGCATAATCAATTCCAATTTCCAATTCCTGCAAGCTCACATGTCCTAATCTGAGGACAAATGTGGTCTGTCTAGTGAACTTTCACAACAATCCTCTGGTTTGTGGGCAGAGAATCTGCAATATTAAAAAGCAGTTTTTTATGTAGGTTTTCATAATGGCAGAATTATGGATTAAAATCCTAATATTATAATTAAGATACTTGGCATCTCTAAAATATGTCCAACTTCTTTCAGTCATTAAGTGAATGTGATCTTAATGTGCTGGAATGATACAGTTTTGTGCTTATATTTGACTTTAGGAATTCTTGGGAATTTGCT
>WURT03192673.1:0-14077 GCA_009936505.3 Holothuria glaberrima
CTTCAAACTTCAAAACAGAAGCATGTATGTAAGGGAGGCTACGTTGGACTTGCCATGCAAGTCCTCGCTTTCTAGTTTCAATTTACCATTCTCAAGATACACTTCTTCAAGGTTTGATGGTTTTTGAAGTAATTCATTTGCCTATGCAAAAATAATGATGCAGATTGTTGCAAAATGTTTGCATTTCTTTTGTAATGCCATTTTAAATTATGTCTTAATTACTCATCAGATAAATTAACAGTTTGGTGAGTTATGTATTTTTCAAAAAGACAAGTTATACTTCCAAAGTTAAACCGTAAGGACATACCAGTGTTACAACTGCCCTTGAAATAAAGGTTGAAAAAACAAAAGATCCATGTAACAGACATATTTTGGGAGTCCCTCTTTTGATGTCACAAATTTGCATGTTGCTTATGCTTATTCATGATAAAGATATAAAATAGAAATTATATACCCTATAGCATGGCCCGTATTTGATGGATTTTCAAGTTGATGGGGATTATGGCTATTTTCTAGGTTTTTAATGCTTTTTACCTCAAATACTCCAAATATGTCATTTAAATGTCACCAGACCTACAAGATCAATCTAAACTCTTCATGATGCAGGGCACTGAACCTTGTTTCATGAGGAGTGTGCTATAGTAGACTTTAAGTTTCATTTCAATGAGATTATTTGCATGATAGATGAAATGTAATCTCAGTCAAACTGAACTCTATATGAAACAGGGCTCTGTTCAATGATAACCTGTCGACAAGCCAATATGTTTATTATCGCATACTGTACTGTATGTGTCCATGCCAGGCAGCCCAGCACTAAAAATTCCCACCTGACACTAACTAAAAATTGGGAATCCCACCATGAATTAGATTTCCATCTGGCACAGGCAAACTTAGTGTGTTCCCCTAACACAATTTCCTTAGGTGGCAATCATTGTACCCAATATAACAGAACACTATCTACAGTACTGTAGATAGTGTAGTGTTTTGTGACAATGAACCTAGTGATGTATATATGTAACTGTAATTTGAGAGATGATTGATGTATTTGAGTACGGGTATTAAAATGGTTTCATTGTTCAAGGATTGTGTAGTGTATGGCCTGTACAGTAATTTGATATGGCCAGGCAGAGAACCAGCACTGATGGATTACTTATGCATTAAATTCTAAACGTGTTATTATTTTGGTCTTTCATTCATTGTAGGGCTTAACTCCTCTATTATTTATTTCTTTGTTTAATGCTCACTGTTTCTATAGCCCAAGTACCCTATACCTGTATTTGCTGACATGATAAAAACTTTGTCTTGTATTATGAATGTATCTGCATGAAGGATTATTATAATCAGAGCAGTTTTGTTGAAAGATTAATAATTCAACCATTTTAACACCCACCTTTGTACCTTTACAATGATGTTATTTATTACATGTATTCTGTATTTTCTTTTGTAGAGATATTTGACAGTCTGTGATAAATCTAGAGATGCTGCTGCTTGGATGGTAGCCAAGTAAGTTTGTCTAAATATTTTAATTCTGCTGCAAGCAAGTTTCCCTCAACCTAGTGATAAAGCCAAAATGTTTGATGGAGGTACAGTACCTCAATATTTATATGATGATCACAGCAACACTTAAACCTAAAAATTATCTAGCCATCCATTAGTGTTCTGAAATGAAGAATCCATGCTACACCTTTTAGAAGTTTATCCTTGAAGAAGAAAAACATAAGAACAAATTCTCAAAAGGCCTTTTAGCTTCAATGAGATACACCCAAGCTGTCCCCCTTACATCTGGGTCAGTCTCTAAATTAGGGTTATTATTCAATACTACTGGTGGAGTGGGCCAAGTTTCTTTGGGCTGCCAAAGAAAGTTCAAACCCTTTAACCAATGTTTTAGGCCTTGAGTTTTAGAGTTACCAGGTGTTCTACAAATCACACTTCTCAGGAAATTAAGGAGTGTGGTTGGTGTGCTATTTTATTAAACTTTATTAGATTTACAGTACCCGAGTTCCCATTCTTCATTTTAGGTGTGCAAAAAATTGCACTTCTCACAGTGATTTGAGGCAAGTGATGGTGTGCGATCACACTCACAGGCCTCAGAATTCAAGGCCTGATGTTTGTCCTCAAGCAACTCAGTTACCCTAATTCCCCAGAATACCCAGTCTGTTGGGTTAATTTATGATCTTATGTGGCACCATTGACTGTGTCTGTGGCCTCCCTAATCATGGCCATGTGATTTGCTCTTTGCTCCGTACATACGAAAGGGCTTACTCTCATTTTGAATATATTGTAATACAATTGTTCAGTCTGTCCAGTATACTATTTGTGAAAACTCAAATTTCAACTCTCTTTGAATCATTTGACTTAACCTTACTGCTAGCACTGCAGCTGTTAGTTCCAGCCGTGGTATAGTTACTGCTTGCAAAGGACAGTCTACGTTTCCCATTACAAATACGCAGTGAATATACTCGTTCTCATCCACCATACGCAAATATGAAACTGCAGCATAATCTCGTTCAGAAGCGTCTGCAAATGTATGCAATTCACTATGGTTCCATAAAACCTTCTTGTAGGTGGCTTTTCCTTTATTGTAACCTTAAAAACTAATTTATTAGATTTGACATCCCACTGTGTACGCTCTAAAGGCACGACATCTAACCCCAAACCTTTGACTGATTTAGCCCTTTCCTCTTCTGGAACTGTGGCCATTGTGATTATTGCAGACCTGCTTGTGAGCCAAAAACCACTCTGCTTAATTATTTCTCTCAACTGATTTAACATTCTTATTGCCTCCTGCTCTGTCTTTACTGACTTGGTCGACAATCATCTACATAAAAACTATTCAACACAGTTTTGACGGTTTCAGTGTCATAGTAATCACTATTATGGAGTGCGGTTTTCCTCTAGGCAAACCCAGCACAACTGGAAGGGGAAGTTGCCCCAAAAATGTTGACCAGCATTTGATATTTAATTGGTGAAGTAGAATAATGTCCATCCCGCCACCACCAAAATCAGTCTCTTTCATCCACTCTAACCTGGTGTTCAAAAGCGCTTTACAATAAAACAAAAACCAAGTTTTTAAAGAAAAGAAAAAGCAAGTCATAAAGGTGAAAAAAAGGTTAAAAACATACAGACTTGAACTAACAAAGCAACAGTGAAAGGATTAAAAGCTTAAGTTATTAAAATAAAACCAATTAAAAGATTGTTCAAAAAATTAAAACTCAGCAGTAACCTTTTGTAAAAGGTAGGTCTGTAACAATTTCTTAAAAGTGGCTAGAGGTTTTGTATTACAAACATTAAATGGCAGTGCATTCCATAACCTACTGGCTTCAGTGTTAAAAAGTCTTTCACAGTATTTAGCAGTCCTTAGTCTAGGCACCACTAAGGAGAGAGAACTAGCTGATCTTAAAGATCTGTTGGGCTTATGAACAATTAACATAACAGTTACAGTAAGTAGTGAGGGGCCTGATGGTGAATCACCTTATACGCATGCACAAAAATTTTGAACTGGACATGCTGGTGAATACGGAGCTGGTGGAGATCCTTTAAGCGGGTGTGCTATGAGAGGAGCCAGGCATTCTAGTAATAAAGCCTGCAGCGGTTTATTGAGTCTGTTGCAACTTATTCAAAGTTGTTTGGGGTAAGCCAAAAAGCAATGAATTGCAATAGTCAAGACATAAAGTCACTAAAGCATTTACCACTGACTTGGTAGCATCAATATTGAGAAATCGACGTACGTGACTATTAATATTCCGAAGATTAGCAAAACCTGATCTGCATACATGTTGGGACATATTCAGTTGAGAATCGAAGATTGCACCAAGATTTCTAACTTCAGATGCTGGTGTAATTACAGAATTACAGATATTGAAAGGCACATCACATGCAGAGTTTGCATTGCACTTGAAGGTGAAAAAAATCACTTCTGTTTTATCAGTGTTCAGCTTCAGCTTATTTTGTGCATCCAATCTTCAATGTCCTTCAATGTCAGTGATGCACTTGGAAATGAGTGACAGTGCAATTTCCTGGCCAAACTTCATCACCAGGATCAAATAATACATACAACAGAGTATCATTGGCATAGAAGTGATAATTTAAATAGTGGCATCTGATGAGGTCACACAAAGGCTCTGTATACATACTGTACAACTTGGGATCTAACACTGAGCCCTGAGACATGCCTTGTTTCAAAGTTACTGGTTAAGAATGATGATCTCCAATGGTCACTGTTTGCTTGTGTTCAGTGAAGTATGATGACATCAAAGATAATGCATCTACAGTAATTTGAAATGTGTTTTCAAGGCATTTGAGCATGGTTTCATGGTCAAGACTGTCAAAGGCTGCCGAAAGATCTAGCATGAGAAGCATAATCACATATCCTTTATCCAGAGATGCTAGAGTGTCACTCATACTTTGAGTGGTGCAGTCTCTGTAGAATGGAACTTTAATACCGTACGCAGACTGCAAAATTTCATTGAGGTTGTTCTTATTAAGATTGTCTTCTATAGAATGGGCATCTACCACTTTTTCCAGTAATTTCAAGACATAAGGAAGGTTGGATATTGGCTGGAAGTTGTTGAGATGGTTTTGGCCAAACCAGTTTTCTTAAGAAGGAGCGTGATCTCAGCACACTTCAAGTTGTCAGGAACACAACTACTCGAGAGGGTGGCATTTATAATGTAAGTTATCACATGAAGTAGCAGATCAACACATGATTTTAACAGCCATGTCGGCATGAGTCAAGACTACACAATTTAGAAGGAGATTTCATTATCAACATCTTTTACTCATCTTTGCTCACTGGCTTGAATCGATGGAGAGGTATTAATACTAGCAGTTCATTAAACTGTAGATGATCAAGATTGATTTCTCTATTCTGGATTTCAAAATGATCCCCGATCTCATCACTAAAGAAATTGCTGAAGACACCTGGAAGGTCACTGGGATGGTAGTTCAATGGTAGGCAGGAACTTTTGTTGCAGAAAAGTTGTGGAAGCGTACTCGCTCCCCGGAACATAGTGATTCACTCCGCAAAGCAAAAATAGAAGTAAACAGCCTTTTCCCTTCCCTTAAGCTCTCCTACTATAGAAATAGGATTGACGGAAGTAATTCAAATAAAACTCTGTTTTCTGTTGTCGGTGGGCTTCTCAATACAAAAGCTGAACCTGCCCTACCAGAGGTGATTTGAATTTAGAACTCGCTTCACATTTTGCTTTATTTTTTCCGTACAAAAGTTCACAATATCAGGCTTGGATTTCATATGCAGACTGATCAGGAAATTGTGCCACATGTAGAATGTGATAATTTAATTTCATCTTTTAAAGAGTTTAAACCATCTCAATCAGCCCCTTTAAAGAGTTTAAACCAACTTGTGTTGATGAAGTGCTCGCAGCTATTTCTTGTTTTTCAAATTCCACATGTGACTTGGACCCAATTCCAACTTCTCTTCAAAAGGTGTGTGATATTCAATTAGCGGCCACAGTCATTGCTGAAATTGTCAATTCTTCTTCTGCTACAAGCTTGTTTCCATCTAGTCTGAAGACAGCGATTGTAAAACCACTTTTAAAGAAAGCCTCCTTGGATAAGAAAAATATGAGCAACTACCCCTCGGACTCTAACTTACTGTTCCTTTAAAAGGTCATTGAATAAATAGCTACATCTCGCTTAAATGACCACCTGACGGAAAATAATCTTCATGAAAAAATGCAATCTGCCTATAAAAGATACCATAGCACTGAAACTGCTTTATTGAAGGTGCATCCTGATATCCTCCAAGCTATTGATGGGAAAAATGGTGTCATCCTTGTATTACTAGACCTTAGCGCAGCCTTTGACACAATCGATCATAATATTCGTATTCAACGTCTGAATAGCTTTGGAATAAATGGTGCTGCCCTTGATTGGTTTCGTTCGTATATGGTATCCAGATCACAACGTGTCAACATACGGAATGAATTGTCAAAAATCTTCATGCTTCCTTTTGGTGTTCCACAAGGGGTCTTGGACCCATCTTATTTATCCTATACACAAAGCCTCTGGCCAATATTTGTAGGAAACATGAAATAAATGTGCATTTGTATGCGGACGACACGCAACTTTATCTACCTTACAACATCGCAGATCCTGAAGATGCTAAGCGTGCTGTCAGTCAAATGGAGTTGTGTCTTTTGGACATAAAGGAGTGGATGGCAGATAACAAACTAAAGTTAAATGAAGATAAGACTGAAGTATTGAACATTACATCTTCTTACTACAAACAGTGTAATTTGGTTCAGTCTGTTAATGTTGGTGACACTAATGTCCCAACATCTCCATATGCATGCAATATAGGTGTTGTATTTGACAGTACCTTTTCCATGGAACGACATGTTAATACCGTCTTTAAATCGTCCTCTTGCATTTAAAGAATTTCAGGGCTTTTCGTAATGTGCTTACTCAAACAGAAACTGAAAAACTTGTGCATGCCTTTGTTACTTCTAGGTTGGGCTTAAATAATTCTTTATTCTACGGTATTTCTCAGTCTTTATTAGCCCCCTCCAATGTGTGCAGAATATGGCAGCCAGATTAATTACTAGTGCCCTTAAATATCATCATATAACCCCCGTATTACAAGATCTGCACTGGTTACCTATTTCTTATCGTATAAAATACAAGATTTTATTGGTTGCTTATAAGGCTTTAAATGGTCTAGCCCCTGAATACATTAATGACTTGGTTATTCTCTACAAACCCGTCCGTACCCTTCGCTCGTCTGGTGACAACCTGCTTCGGGCCCCCATTACAAAAACTAAAGCTGGTGACCGTGCCTTCTTTGGTGCTGCCCCATCACTGTGGAACAGACTCCCAGCTCATATCAGACATGCCCCCAATTTAACATCGTTTAAATCGTACTTGTTTCATGAGGTTTTTCCAGTGTAAAGCGCCGCCAAACATATTGTATGATGGCGGCGCTATATGAAGTCATTTTTTATTTGTTATTGTTATTTTGCCACCTATAAACAGACCTTTGGTTCATTGCAAACCATCTGAATCTTCAGTTTGCCAAAGCTTTACATTATTGTAATCATTGGATTAGAGGGATGGGACCTATTAATGAAAATCCATTTGTTTGAACCCTATGAGCTACTGTATGTGGTGATGAAAATTTGTTTGGTTACCCTATGTAGAGCCTATTGACTGACATGATGTCTATCAAGCATGCCACATGTACTGTACAACCTGGTAGTAGGGGCCGAGTTTATACTGTGTTTATTGGGTGTCTAATTCTTCTTTCCATTCATATTAGTCAATACAAGTCATGAGTATTACTTAAGTGTTATTTATTAGAAAGCTGATTGCATATCCACAAGACTACCCCATCCTCCTCTATGGAATTTTAAAATAAAATATTGAAACCTGAACAGTGCAGCACTTGTGGTTATTTATCCATGCATTCAAAGGATTTTAGCCACTGTAGCATTGCTGCTCTAGTTAGAGATCTTATGAAAAAACTTGATGAGTTTGTGGGAATGTCAAGTGGGCTCTTTAGTTCAAGGTTTTCAAGTCATTATTGACTTGTGGGTATTGCACTTCCTATACCTGCTAACAGTTTACAGCACACCCAACCCTTTGAAATATCTTTATTTTGGTCCGGTCTTCTTTTTCTTTGGCTAAAGGATACAATACCAACTTGGAGTGAGATTTTATATCTTAGGTCTTTTTTATTTGTTTATGATACAGATTCCTAACCAGGCAAGATGTCAAGAATGAACAGTTACCAGATTTCATTGACTGGGGCTTAAAAACTATGTTGGAAGTTGAATGTAAGTTGTGCCTGAATAATTAAATCTTAATATTAAATTGGCTGTCATTTGTGATGATTTCACAAGCTTCCATCATAGCCTGAGTTAATAATATCCTTAAAGTGGGCATGGCACAGCCAAATTAACTTTTGTGTATTGCAAGACTGGATACAGTATTGTATAAATGTTATTTCACATACAGTTAAAACCTCTGCAATTACGGCATAAATGAAATTTGAAAAAAAAACGTACAAAAATCTAACTTTGAAAAATGCCACAACAGGTCACCTGACTGTTATGACGCAATTGGAGGCACAAGCACTATGCTCTATAAGGACGCGTATCCAGATGTGGAACTAATACAACGCTGAGATAAAGTTATCTTGGCAACTTAATGAAAAGGCTTACATCACAATACCAGCACAACATACAGAGCACAAAGCATATGCCAAGCTGGGGGCTTGAAGACATATCATCGGCCAATATGCAAGCGTGCTTATGTACGCACGTGTTTTAGCTTCTCTACATGAGCCTCAGTTCTGTTTTTGTCCACAAAGAATGCGGTCAGCGCTCTGTGCAGAGCAGCTATGCACATGTATGGACAGTCCATAACAAGCGCACCTATACTCAGTGGGCTATTCATTTGAAGGTGTTGTTGCGATTGCTAAGCAGTCATCGTGCAGTGATGCAACATTCACAATCTGGTCACTGGTCACACGCGCTGCTCTAGTATCGTAGCACAGGTGTTTGCAGTGATGTACCAGTTAACGTGCTGTAGCATGCACTTGATTCGGTGCATAGAACAATGGGTGAGCTGCCTAGTAGGCCTGCAGTAGTGTTACTAACCGTGCCTTCAATGATGTCACTGCTGGAGACGGGCTCACCTTCCTTTTTTTCGCTTTCGGACTGAACCTGGCCTGTATTTGGGAATTCACGTGGTCGTATTCCAGGATATATGAACGTAGTTTAGTCCGGAAAACATTCATTTTATTTCAAGCTGTACCCAAAGATTACTTACTGAGAAACTTACTTTGGCCATGTCATGCCCACGTTAAAATTTTGACCAAAATTGACAGAAAGTATTATTTATGGTGGTGAAAAAGTAAAAAAGTCATCAGCCGTGAAATTTTGAGGTGAAATTGATCCTTTAGACAGAACGTAGCCCTATTTCTGCCTAAGACTGATATGTAACCTCAATTTTAACCTACCAAAGGCTCTACATACAGAAAGGGATATTGTGCATCTAACTGCAGAAAATTTTTGTGCTTCTAGGATCAGAACATGGTTTATAGGTATAGAATGGCAGGGAATTAAAATTATTTTCTGAGGTATTTATGTTAAAATCAAGAAACATGGTTCTTACAAAAGTGTTTCAGGAGTTGCACAGGTCATGAAACAGTTTGGTGAAAAGTCAAATGAAGTAAAGTCTTTTAATCCTTAGTGCATTTTTTTGCATTTTTGTTTTTTATGGCCTTGACAGACACTGAACTTTGGGTTTTTGGTCTGAGAATTTGTCTGAAAAACTTGTCATATTGTCTGCAAAACTAAGACCTACCTTAAAACTGTACTTGAGATCATTTAACTACATGTCTTTGCAATGTGGTAATGTTTTAAATGTGAGGAGATGTTCTTTGCATGCACTGAGTACATATATGCAGTATGTCATTAATACAAAAGTTTGTCATTGGTGAATGTGTTGTATGTATTTAAGATATTAAGAAACACATATACTCCAGTAGGCCTACAAAGTGGTTTTCTTTTCAAGATAATTCTTTCTCCTTGACCTGTGAAATTAATATATATTGTGGTCTTGAAAAAGTAGTCTTGTATTTTTCCTTTTTTGTTATTTAAAGTGTTGAAATTTATTATCTTAGATACATAGGAGCTCGGTCAATGGAATGACAATATAACTGCAATCAAATGATTGTGAACCTGTCATACTACAGTTTATACGGCTCGTGTGATATAATATATCTATCTGTGTTTGTTTGCAGATGATACTATGAGAGGGATTACAACATTGTCTGGTATACTAATGGCCATGGTAAGTAAACAGCTACAGTAACAGTTCATTTAAATAAATATATACTGTTTTTAAAGACCTACTGTACACATCTGGGGATATGGGTCATTGGTTTTGAAAGCATAGTGCATGAGTGGTAGAAGGTTTCAGATTACCATCTTTTGTCATTTTCACAAAGTTTGAGCATTAATTTATGTAATTCGTTATTTATTCATGTCACATATGGTGGACTGTATGGTTAACAAAATTTGTTTTAATCCTTACAAATGATCAGTTAACTTTGTATGAAAAAAATTAAGATGTTCAGTAAAAAAATACAAGAAAAATGTCCTTAATGGAGAGGAGAGGGGGTCTAGTGGACAGTTCGTGATGAGGTAGATATTTAATGTTTATTGGATAGAATGACAGAGCTTGAAAAAGGGCACATCCAAAATGAGGAAATTGGCTGTAGGTCTATGTTATTTCATGGGACATTAACTGAGGCACCATGGCCATCAGTGAGGGCCGGATAGCCATGGCCATCTGTGCCATTGGTTATTTTGAGCCTGGAATGATGTGTTATTAATTTCCCATTGGGCAATAATTTTTGCTAGTCCTTTTTGATTTCAGTATTTAACTATTGTTCTGAATGAAGTATCTGTTGTTACAAAAAATGCAAAGGTGGTGTAACCTTCTATCATTGCCAAGCTAAGCTGTTCAAACATGGGAAATGGGAAGTTTTTAATCAATATGAATATTTACTCAAAATAATAATACAAATACGAGTTTGTTTAATTCATTTTTCACTGCACAAGTAAACAAATTCAACGTCCTTCATATTAACTCAGATTTACAGATAGTTTAAAGTTAATTTAATTTTTGCTGTGAGAAATACAAATGGTTGGCCTCTTTTTCCAACACACAGGCACAGCTGTTCAAACATGGAAAGAGAGAAGATTTAGAAGAATATGGTAATATGAATATTAAGGCTTTGTATGGTTGGATTCATTGTTTTGAGGGACAATGGTGAATGTTACTGTTTAATGTTGTAACAATATTTTGCAGAAATGGCAGAACTAAGAAGGGACAACTGTCATTGTCTACCTGTCATAAGTTGATGAACAATAAATTCTACAAAGGCAATATGTCAAAACTTCACACTGTAGCTACCTAGCTGAGCCATGTTTTGTTGCTACACAGGTTACAATAGCAGCCTTACCTTTACCTTAACACTGTCTGTGCCAGAAGGCACACAAGAGGCCCACATTTGCCCTTTCATCTGCTGCTGTCTTTTCTACATTCTAACTCCTCCACTGTGCTCTCAGTTTCTCTTCTTTCCCACCAGCCTCCATGTTCGTTTTTACCCTTTTGCTGCTCTTGACCCTTCAAGCCTCCATTTCAAGGCTACAAAGGTGTAGCTGTCCCTCTCTTCCGAAGTACATGTCCAGTCCAAGTCCATCTTCTCCTTATTTCACTACCCATTTTCTTTAAGTTTGTTTAAATCCTCCAGATCCTCAGAACTTTTTGTGGGAATCTGGCTTTAAAGATGGTTTTCAAGCACTTGAATTGAAAGGTATTTAGTTTATGCTCATCAAGTTATGTTAAAAGCAAACAGTAAATTAATACATTGATGGTACTGTGTATAGTAACAAAACATGACTGCTGCAGCTGCTGCAGCTTGGCTGAGGGAGCTGCAGCAAGGCTATTTTGACATGGTATCTTTATAGAACAAAAGAACATTGAGGGCAGGCTGTTTACAACACAGATGGCATTCACTGACATTCTTAAAATATTAGTCACCTTACATTTGCAGATACCAAAACATTGCAAATAGTGTCTTTTTTTATTCCTCTGTTAGATAAGAGGCACTGGTAAAATTCTGCCATTCAACTAGTTACCACTGCTGCTTATTTTGAAAACTAAAAATGGGGCTAGTTTAAACTTTACATTTTCTGCAAAACTTAACAACCTTTGCAATAGCAGCATATCTAGGGTCACTTGTCAGGGGGGTGGGTGTGGGGGGCAAAAGAGCATATTTCCAGGTGAAAACTTTACTAACTTCATTTGCAAAGTCCCGACATATTATTCTGAGGCCGGGGGTTATTCAGGTTAAAAGGACTGAAGGACAATGTGGAGCTAGGCTGCGTAAGACATCTATAAACCTTTCAAGACTGACATACCTGTACAACTTAAAATTTACACTATGTTGGCGTAGTAAATTAAAAAAGTAACAACACTTCACTTTAAAAACTCTTATCTTAACTGTGAACCTTACAATGTGCCTACGCTACTTCCTTGGTCTAAATAAAGGCAAGTAGATGTTGTAGCCTAATCAGGGAAAGAACTTGAACTTGTAACTTTCATGGCTTTTTAGAAAAGAGGCACTCATAACTTGTCTGTCTCTCTGATCTGAAGCTAAATAATCTCCTTCCCTTTCACTCATCTTTAATATTTTCCCTTTTTCTCTGTTTCTCCCTTTCTTCTTCCCTTAATTTGTCCGTTTTTCAACCCGGTGGTTCGAGCCGAACTTCCCGTTTGAAACCATCAAGGGGCACTTTGCCCTGCCCCCGTCACCCCGGCAAATACACTTCTGCTCTTCAATACATTTCATGAAGTTCCTGCCAATAGTATCAGCATTGGTACTCACAAAACTTGCAAAATTTAAACCTTTCGAAATGATAGCGGTCATTGGTAATTGTCTTGGTAATTTCTTGTGCAGCACAGTGCTGGTGCAGCACAGTTCAGTTGCATCAGGGGGCACACAGTATTTCATGTAACTTGTTTATGCCACACACTGTGCCACACATTTGTATGCAGATGATGGATTTGAGCTGGGTGTTCAGTGCAATTAAGCATATCATCTGTGTACATTTGGTTCACGTTGCAACTCGAAATTGGGAATACAGGACATGATACAGGGGATGTAATACAAGCATGTGATACTTAATAATTCAACCCCTTAAAAAGTTTTGAAAAAGGGAAGTTACAAATTCAGTAGTGGTAGGTCTAATTTTTACCAACAGACACTCAAATTACACCCCAGAATATGCAAGAGTATTAGAAAAAACCTTTTTAGTATTGTGTTTTAAATCCCTTCTAATGGTATCAAATCCCTTCTAAGGGTATCATCCACTTTGTCACAAAATGTTTCATGAAAAGTTGATAATACAAAACTACACTGTGTATAGTGTGTAATGCATACTGTGGTACTAGTGCATTTCTGGCACTATTAACCAGCACATTGGTCATGAAGGACCCAGTGCTATTACTAGCTGATGAATGAAGGGAAGTGGGCCAATGTAAAATTCATACAGGAACGACAGTACATTTTTTTCGATTTCAGGAATGAACTTTGTTGCCTTTGGAGAATCTTTAAATGAAATGTAAGTTTTGGGCAAGGCTCTTAAGAAAAGCGATATTCATGTCGTAAAGAACCCTGAGAAGCTTAAATCAAGTTAATTACCAGAAATTTGAGGGGCATTAAAGTGATAAGTTAAAATTGTGTATTTTGGATACTGTAGGACTGAGGTATAGGCTACCTTACAGTACTGTCTAATCTTATTACAGAGCATTTACTTTGAATCCTTCAACATGACGAGAAAATGTTGACCTACACAGAGCCATATGTAGGCCAACAGACTTCTTGGCTAGGCATGTGACATTGTTGACAAGCAGGCCTAATCTTATTTAGGGGTTGACTTCAGCATTTCAGGCAGAAATCCAACAAAAAGTGAGATCCTTCAGAGCAATTGTGTATATCCTTCAACTTCAGTGTGAGGTGTATGTTATTACAGTGTGTACTAATAGGAGAGAGAGATACCCAATAGACCTCAAGATCAATGTCATAACATGGCTTTCCTGTATTCTTGTAATTGGTAATCTGCATCACCCTGGTTTTGTAATTAAAAAACACATAATGAGAAAGTAAGGGCTGTAAGATTCTTGCTTTGGCCAGTTGTTTTTTGATGTCACTGTTCATGATAGCCGGGAAAAAGGATAATCCTAAATCTAACCCTGATTCATATTACCAAAGGACATCAGGGTATACAGCAGATTGTTTGGAAAGGGTTGGCAAGCTACAGTAGTGTCTTCAACAATAGAGTGTTAGCATTGTTAATGGAAGTACTGTTGTCCCAGTGAAAAATTCTACTGAAACCTGTTATACAGGTGGGAACATGTACAACAAGTGAACAGACACCATCAACAGGTTTCAGTATGATTTCAAAAGGTACCAACAGGTACCAACAGAGAGGATTCTCAGATTACAATAGGATATTTAGTATATTGTTTGGAAAGGGTTGAC
>WURT03192782.1:0-27448 GCA_009936505.3 Holothuria glaberrima
GATTTACCGATGACCAGGGGTAATGGAATGTAAAGCGCTTTGAGACTGACTTCGTCGGTATAAAGCGCTATATAAAACTGACCATTATTATTATTAATATGCATTACCAATAACAAAACCCAAAATTGTCTTGCCACTTAGAGCAAAGCTACTGCATCCAGTGACACAGTCCAGTGCTATACTTCAGTATAGCTGCCCTAAAGATCTATGTCTAAGTACTTATACTTGCTCTGTCTTTGAATCAGTTAAGTGTACACTGTGGCCTACAGTCAGGAATTTGTGAGAAAAGCAATGTTTGCCGAAAGGACACCTTGTCAGGGCAGTCGTTATATAGACATGTTAATCTATTTCATGAGAGTATGAGTAACATGATGGCATAGGACAGCATGACAGCATGACAGCATAGGACCTATGTTGTTTGCTGAGATGGAGATAAACGAGTTTGCAGATTCTTGGCACAGTTCGGGGCATTTTTACCAAATTCCCTTCAGAAAAATATAAGATACATACAAGAAAAGAGATTCAAGAACAATTAAGTAGTTAACAATGAAACAAAGGTACATGTTACGACAGTCGCGTAACTGGTGGGATAGAAGTGTGGGGGTGGTATGGATGAAAATAAGGTAAATGTACCAACAGCATATAATTAATGTACCGACACTCTGTCAAAGGGTTATCCCTTAACAAGTCACCCCAGCACCCGTGACACCCCCCTCCATCCACCCCAAATCTTTCATTATTTTCCCATAACTCAAGTTCGTAAAACTACAAAATACCAATAAGGCCATCATATGAAGTTGTTTCCTGATTGTAAACAATTCGTTTACAGTCATGTATTTCAGTCAAATAATCATTCCCTTGATACTGAATTTGTCGACCTAAACTGTATCCTGACCGTACTGACTGAAAACAATGCGTATACAGCAACGTCATTTAGTCAAATAACTTACCTCGACCCTGAATTTATAATATAATATATATATATATATATAATAAATACTGTAGGCTATCCGGGTCCGTAGCCACGGGGGCATTTTGGGGCAATGCCCCCCAAAATATTTCTGCCCCCCAGATGAAAGTTGAAACTGTATAATAATTAATGTGGTGGAATGTATTATGCCCACCAATAACACAACACTTTCCCCCCAATCACATCATTTGCCCCCCTAAAAATGTGAAGCTGGCTACGGGCCCGAGGCTATCCTGCGTATACAGTCATGTCTTCCGGAACAAATATGATGAATGACATAAATAACGTCTGACCAGTATGGGCGGGGGTCCGTCTTTGAAAGTGGGGATATAGTCAGTGGCACTATTTAAGCGAAGGGCCACCATCGGTTGGCGCGAAGCATAGAAAATTTTGGCCAAAAATACCCCCAGATCAGCGGACATGGTCCTTTCCAGGATTTGCAACGTGATACTATTACAACTGTCATTTTATATTTTTTAAGTATTTTTCCACAGTCCACACCGGGCGGAGGTACCGACAAGAAGATCAGCAAATGTACCCACAGACCATCCTAGGAAGACAAGTGGGGGGAGACCTCCCCCTTCCCCATTTTGTTTCGCTACTGTGTTACGATAGCCCAAAAGGCTTGAAAGAACAGGCTGAGGACTCATTTTGTCATAGACGGCGTAGGGAAAAGGGGGAGGCGGGGGCGACCACCCCGGCACTCTGGTTAGTGGGGGTGGAATTCCGCGGAAACCTCGTTTCTCACCAGGCTCCACTTTGGGTTACTAGATGCTGCCACAAATGGAATTGAATATAGATAGAATGAAATTACTTTACTGAAAGATTGTCAAACATTGCACCATTTTGCATCTAGGGCACTTAAGTTACATTGTCAAAAAATTTTCATAGGGGTAGGGGGACATCCCTCCCTCAGGACAATGTTCACTAACATTTACTTCCGCACCCACTTTCAACTTGAAAAGCTTCCTAAGCCCTGGTAGCAAAATTTGGTCACCCCGACGACGGATCACTGTCGACTTCACCATGCGGCCGGCCAGAGAAATGTCCAGTGGTTTACCGGCGGTACGCCGATGGCGGCGACGCTGATTGGTTAAAACCCTTTAACCTATCATGCAAATTTTTATCCCGGCCAGCCAGCGGACCTTCGATGGCCGCCCTCCGTCGGTCTTGTGGCCACCGGCGGACAGCCGGATATTGCTGACTGGGAGCAACTGCCTGTACATATAGGCATACTCCATCATAATATAGATTTTTAGCTCAAAAAAGTGGCGAAATTCATCCACATCACCCAGATATGCCCTAAGCATATTTCTAAAACTAGACTCGCACACCCGTCAACTTCAAAAGGTGGGATATCCGATCAAACGACTGCCCATTTTTCGATATTTAATATTCGTCCGTGCATATACTGCTCTTAATTTGGCAAATTATATTTTAGAAAGGTCGTCACACCCAGTAAGAAAAGGAAATTAAGCACCCAACTACCATGACCCCACCCCCAAAAATACAAAGCTCATGCAGTGCCGGTACCGTCAAACCACCTGAAAATTCTGCAAGTGCAGTACGGCAGTCGTGGTTCAGATCTTTCATTACGAACTTACTAGCAAAGAGAAAAAAATCTTGCACCGCACCCACGGAATCCTTGTCCATAAGATGAATGAAAAGCTTGCGAGCACGGAATCCGTATCCATAAGATGAATGAAAATCTTGCGGGCACGGAATCCGTGTATATAAGATAAATGAAAAGCTTGCGAGCACGAAATCTGTGTCCATAAGATGAGTGAAAATCTTGCGGACACGGAATCCGTGCTAAAAGGGCGATTGAAAACCTTGTGGGTAAGGAGTACGTGCCAATAACGCCCACCTTTTAATTTACCTAGAAGTGGTTTCGAGCAGTGCAGTGGGAGTAAATTTTGCAGTGAATGGAATAGACTTGAGCAAGTTCAGTATCTACCCAAAACAAGCGTTCGCTGATTTTCAACGTTGTACCAACGTGAATTTGACGAGGTCTGCTGTTAGCATCAAAATTTGCTCGAATTTCTCCACGCTAAAGGAGTTTTTATTTGAAATTTTGCCCAAGATTTGTTGAAACTAAAATTTCGAGTGCATTCAGAGGCTGATGAGATTTGACAGCCTCAAACAAAGGAGAAATTGAAGAAGTACTACGGTCACGGCGGAAATTTGCTGACGGTGTACTAACTGTAAACTTACATCGAGGCAGCGGCTTAGCCAGGATCTTTTTAGTTAGGGAGGGCTGGGGAGGGGGCTTGACCATTTCATGGGGGGGCGTCTCGTTACTATTTAAGCTGAGCGCCACCATGCGTTGGCGCAGAGCGTACCAAGAAAATCTGAGATTTTGATACATCTCTGCAGATCGCCGGAAATGGTACTTACCAGGCTTGATAGCAGCCATCAAGATGTGCAATTTTGGTGAAAAAATGTAAAGTTTGATTTTATTTTATTCTCAGGAGGTAGCGGTAGGCTAGGTTCCAGCACATACCGACACTCACTGTCAGTAACAATAGCCACGCATCTGGGCCTAGCCTATGCTGGCCACTTGAACAGGCTATAGTAAGAACCATTGAATTAGGTGTAAATTCACTTACCATTGGTCTCTTCGCAATTCACATCAGGGACGGCGCTAGGATTTGCCCGAAGCGACGACAGCCTCGATGCTGTTGAGGGGTCGGTGAGGGGGCTTTGAAGAAAACCTGTGTACTATACCATGCCATTTTGGGGGGCATATATTGCATAAAATTTGTATATACTACAGAAACAAAGGCGCTGATTTAATGTTTCTCCCGGAATCTAACTTGTGAAATTACTAAGTGCGCGAAGCGCGCGAAATTTTTTTTGATAAGCCTACACTAGAAATGTAAGTACTTATTTAAAGCTAATATAGGTCAATTGTCCGCGCATGTTGGGCCTTATCTCGCATAACTTATATTGTACTTCCTTCTTCGGATCACAAGCCGTACCGCGCGACAGTCACAAGAGATCATTAACTATAAGTTAAGCGAAATGAGATGAAATTCACGACATTTACTTTAACCCATGTGTTCTACTTATTATAATAGTCACTTGAAAAGGTGGAAAGGGTTTGTACTTAATTTAGCTATAAGTAACGGAACTGAGGAAGAGTGTGAGGAGCGAAACGAAAATTTTGGTATTCATTGTAGAAATGACCCTTTTGAAAGCCAAAATAAGTAAACCGACCATGGGTAGCAACAGAATTTTTCCGACAGGGACCGGGCCATTGCAGTGACCCCAAGTTTCAACAGCCCCTATATTGAGGGGTGGTGAAAAGGGGATATGAAGGCGCCTAACTATCCATTGCCATTGCATGGCATATATTGCATAACACTTAATACTGTAATACTTCAACAGCCGAGTTGTGCACTGATAGTGTTCTTTTGAATCTGAATCGTGACGTTTCAAAGCGCACGAAATTTTTTAGTAAAAAGAAAAAAAAAAGAAAAACTCTAGGGATTACAGACCGTAACGGGGATAACATACGGTACATTGTATCGAAACCACCTAGACTACCCGATGAAATACACAAACTTTGCTCCGTGAGTCGCTCAGCAACCGACCGTATTATACACACAAGAGAATAGCAACTAGGCTGTACGATCTTGGGATGAAATTTACGATCATCTCTATATAAATTGTGTACTCTGCTCTACCTACATATTACTTGTCAAGGTGGACAGTACTTGTGCTATCTAGCTATGTGGAACGGAAGTTACAATATATGAGAGAAGCTGGAAAAAATCGACGGCGCGCGTAGCGCACCGAAAATTTTGGTTTATTAAATTGTCCTCTTCAGAGCAAAAATCAGGTAAACCGTATATCATTATCAAGTTGAGTAGTCAAGTCGAGTGATTTTTTGGCCTAGATCTCCAGTGGGGGAGACTGGGGGAGCGACAAGCTTTCATGGGGGGCTGTCGCTCCCCCGTGGCTACGCCGCTGCAGAGAGGCAACAATACCGAGCAGAGTGCATACACCCTGACCCTAGGTATACCCAAGGCTTACGCTTAGTGATGGAAGGCTCACTTTGGCTTCTAAGATGACGTTTCATGGTTATTTATAAATTACCAAAACATTATCAGCTGACATATGAAAGTAGAGAATGTGAATCAATATAAAACCCTAAACAAGTTACACTAAAGTATTACATACTTTTTACTGGCTATTTTAGGTCTGTAAATCCCCCACCAGACCCTCTTTTTTAATTTGCAAGGGATGGAAAATGTCTCATATCCTTCTACATAGTGCATCTAAAATGCCTTCAACTTTTGTTCATAGCAAGTTGAAATTACTCTGTGAAGTTCCAGCAAAAAGTTAAATTTTTAAAGCTTTGGTAGAGTGTCTGGTGCCTTTTTACTTTTGTCAAGTATGGTAGTGTCTGGTCCCAATTGGCCATAGTCTTTTACACTTTGGCATTTTGCTCCATGCTCTTGGACAGTGAAAATTTTCTGAAATTATTTGTAAATTTTTGGCACTGTTTTACAACTTAAATATGAGAAAAAACTGCGTTGCTATTTTCAAGTGAAATACCCGTGGCCATATGCTTTCTAAGGCCCATTGGCTAATTAAAGTATGTAAATCAAAATATAACTTCCTAGCATAATTATAACAACTGAAGAAAACTGAAAGAGCTCTTCACATTTAAGTTAAGGCCTCTTTGTTAACCTAGGAAAAGCAAATTCCTGTATTTTTGGGTGAAGCCTACGTACAGTTCATGTATAGACACCATGCACTTGGTGAGCTACAGTGTTTTGGACATGGAATTAAAATCTTGTTGCTCACCAAGTAAAGCTTTTAAAGAGTCAGCTGTGTGTTATTGTGTTTGCTACAAACAACTGAAAAATCACAAATAAACATTCTGTACAGTAGACCAACAATACTGCATGTACCTTGCTGTAAGCATGTGACAATAGATAGATTAGCCGGATTAGGGATCAGTAAACACTTCACATGCTGGTAATTTGAAATTAAAGTGATATGGTAGACTAGATACATGGCAATAGTATTTTTCATTACAGAATACATGTAAAGCACACCTTAACAAATCCTGTTGCTACCTAGCAACTTAAAGTAAATTACCAAGGTTACCACTGCACATGTTGAATGTATTTACAGGCGCGGATCCAGGGGCAACTGGGGGAAGTTGCCCCCATGACCAATCTGGCTCCCCCTTATGCAAGAAAAATGCGCCCCCTGTATCCTAAGAAATTAAGTAAAAATGAAAGAAAAGAAAAGGGGGAAGGGAAAGAGAAAGAAGAGGAAGAAGAGGAGGGTAGGCTAGGCCTATATCTGATCCATATAATTAATCCAGAGCTTGCAGGACTGAAGCCCTATTCCGGTGTTTGCAGCCTTTAGATACCCTTTTATAATGCACAAATAAAGGAAGGGAAATTTTCGTAATAGTTCAAGAATGTTTCTGTGGACTCCACACGTATTTTTGCGTAAAATCTTTCCCCGAATAGAAGGCATAAAGTATCCAAAAGGAATGCTTCAGGAGGGTTGTTGACAACATACCCTTCTCTTAGACAACAAAGGTTTCCCTCCTCTTTCTCCCTAGCAAAAGTTAGAATTCACTCAATTAGAAACATTTTCCAGCCTTATATGATCAGTTCAAAAAGTATACCCAAAGACAGCACCATTTTGCATCTAGACAATCTTAAATTACAAAAAAGTTCTCAAAGGGGAGGGGCACACATGTGACAGTATTTTTCTCACTCAATTGTAAAATTTACGAGGAGCAACTGCTTGATTTACCTTGAATATGCAATATTTATGTCCTAAAATATCATGGAAGATACTTGGAAGGGAAACAACAAGAAATTTATGACATTTAGCTATTGTTTCAAAATAAGTTTGGGGCGACTGCTTATGAACTTTAACATATGGTATTATGTTGGCCCAAATCTGATTGTTGCAGTAATATGACTTATAGTTGCAAGAAACTTGCACTCATTTGCACTTCGATGTGCAATAAATGCAGCGGCCAGTCATGTCATAACACAGCGCCAGCACTAGATGATGATGATGAGGAGGAGATTGCACTAACAGCTGTGAACTCAAATGTTGAAGTTCAGGACTGATGCAATAGGTATAGTGCACTATTTAAATGAATTGTGCGCGTTTAAGGTACTAGCAAGTTTTAGGTCCTCTGGATACAAATAACTTCTACCTATATGGGCATTTATAAACGCACCGTACAGGCGCCTTGTATGACGTCATCCTTGACTAGAATGAGACATTAACCTTACTTCAGCTCATACATTATGGCTTCATATTCAGAGCCAGGGTAACAAGACTAGCTCCTTCGGCGCGCTGTCTATGTAATTTGGCCCGTTTGAGGGCCTCATGAACTAGGCATTTATAGAAATAACAAAGATATCCTAGAAAGAAACAGGTAGTAAAGTGAAAATACTTTAAACGCCTGGCCAGTTTTCCAGCATTAGTAAACACACGTACATTATCAAGTTTGTCAGGACTATCTTAATACGTAAACATTATAATATTCAGTCGTGACATAACCAACTTTTTTATTCCTTTGCCGAAATTTAAAGGAATCCATTCAACTACGATGACGGGAGTAAGCATTGTGAGTGTGCGTTGGTGTGTTTGTGTGTGTGAGTGTGTCTTTGTGACCCTAAGGTTGCAAACATACTATTTCAATGTATGTGGATGTCCCATATTAAGTATGAGAATCCATACTTTGCATGTGGATGCCCTATATTTAGTACAAGAATGTTAGTTGTAACGGTTATCAGCAAAAGTCCAAATGTAAAAACCTTGTAAACAGTATATTTCAAGAAGTGTATAACAACCTTGAAGGATGCGATACATGGCATGCAGGTATTCCACATTAAATTCAAGCAGCTGGTTGTTTTTCCTGTCAGTAAAAGTACATTTAAGGACAAGAGGTCAAAGTCTGAAACCCTTGTAAACTTGATATCCCAAGAAGGGTAAGTTTGAGAAGTGTTATACTTAGATGTTTCATATTTAATGAATAATGGAATCGTAGTGATTTGATTTTGGTTAGGGGTTTAAGATCATGATCGCGGGGGGGGGGGGCAAGAGAGGTCAAACTCTAAGCATTTTGTAAGAACAATACAGTACGACTCAGGAAACTCGAAAAGAATTGAATGGATGTCACATTTGACATAAAAGTGTCCAAAGACACTTTTTTAAAGTTGGCTCATTCTTACTATACAAAAATCTCGTGGCCTTAAATGAAAAGATTGCTTAGGTTATCTGCAATCCGAAAAAAAACTGTATACCGCGCCGAACTGCCCTCCACCGCCCGGCACTTCTCAGCACCAGATTAGTCATAATGTGTACAAAATTTGCACTGTTTTGGTGGAGGCCAAAGGTCATTTGAACTTACCATAGTTCAAATTTTGCAAACTTTGAAACAGGGAGCGAATCTGTGATGAATCAGATAGGCTATTTGACAGACTTGTACCTTAAACGCTTTTGTTTTGTGGTGACCCTGGACTATTATTGTCATGTCTGTCACACTTTTATTAGTGGGTTTTCAGGCTACGTGAAAGTGGAAAATGCTGACTGAGATACCTGGATAGTATAGAAAGACCGACTGCATGGTCAAGTGGTTAGAGCATTTGACTTGCAGCCGGAAGGTCGGCGGTTCGAATCCTGGCCGGGTCATACCAAAGACTTTAAAAATGGAACCTACTGCCATTGTGCTTGGTGCTCAGCGTAAGCAATGGAGTAGGGAAAACAAGCCAGTGAGCCACAACTGGAAAAAAGGCCGTGGCCGGCCCGACTTAAGCCAATTGGTTAGAAACTGAGCCGTAAAACCTAATTTAACTCTAACTATAACTCTGGATAGTATTGAATGACGTTATGTTTAAGTACAAGTGGGATACATTAAGCAATTAGTTGTGCAGCCACGTACGACTAAAGGGCGGGTCAGACTACAGCGATTTCAGATAGGAGTACGGTCCGAATTAATGATTTATGTGAGCATTAGTTAAAATCTTCTCCATCCCTGGTCGGAAAGGGCCAAAAATTTGCCAACCTGTGTAAATTTATGATTTGTATCAGGGGACTACGGAAATGAAATTTTATTAATTCGTGACGTCACATCGACAGACAGCGTTTATCGGACATGCGTACAAAAATCAGACTGATTTTCGAACAAATAAGGCACTGTTGAGCGATATAAGTTATATAATGATAGCAGAACAGTTTATTGTGAGACAAACTAGGATCAGCTATCGATATAGCGTGATCATCCTTAGAACAGAGTCTGAATAAAAAACTATTGGTCCGATTTAGAAAAATTCGGATCGGATTTCGGACTGAAAATCGCTGTAGTGTGAACCGCCCTTTACCTGCGTTAGCTGAGACGAAAAAATCTAAGATCAAGACAAATCAACGTCGTGGTACGATGTGTTACAGCGTGATGCTGAATTGAGCAGACGAAACCTCAAAGGTGGCGGCACGTTGGAGCTATAGGCCTATTGATTTATGCAGTTTCCCTATCTTTATAATGTGTGTTAGTGCACTTTTTAAGTTAGTGTAGCAGTTTACGTTGCCTGTAAATGATTCGGACCTAACCGGTAAAGATTTATTCGAAGTAAGCATTCCATGTTTGAACGTGGTGAGTGACTCTTCATACTGGCATATAGTGCTCTTTCATCTCATCTGCTCTACACCAGTTTCCCAGTTTGTCAAGATCCAGATCTGATCGGGTAAGTTTTCACGTAAAAGTGTTGAAGTCATGCATGCACCCACTCAGCTGGCATTAGGTTGCTTTAGTAACTGCTAAGTTGCAATTTGAAGTGTATACTACTCACTTCACGGGCAAGTATCCCCAATACACGTAAGTATGCCCAGGTAAGGAGGACAGAGGCAACTAGCCCCTACGTTAGTCCTCGTCTCACTTGCCGAGTTTTGAGTCCGAGACCGAATCACTGGCATTCGAGTCCAAGACCGAGTGTCACAAGCTCCGAGGCCGAGTCTGAGTGCTAGTCCCCCTATGGAAATGTGTACACTAAAAATAGGAATTTACAAATAATCAATTTTTACACTGCCTTTAATACCATGTGGTTGTGTGTTGGCTATGTATGCCGAACATGATACTGCTTTTGTTTCCATTCTTACTTCGTATTGGCGGGAAGGCATGAAGTGACGGATAGGTCTGTTGGGAAATCTGTGTAGGCGGGAAAGCTGTGGCTGGTAGGGTGGTTGCCATTTTACATGATCGATCTTTCAATATTTCCTATTAAAATTTGTTGCCAACTGTCAAAATTTTCTTGCGTTCATTGTTCTGCTTATATGAATCGGAGTATACCGTCCTTCTTGTAAATGTTCAGGACCCAACAGGCCCTGCCCCCGATATGGACCTTCGGAAGTCTTTACGTAAGAGCGCCTTTCTCCCTTATGTGGCTCATTTCTCCAACCTTTACCGCTCTTAAGGGTGACCAGTACCGAACGCTTGTGAAGAGAGCGCATTTGGGATACAGATTTGCCAACAAAACAATTGTGCCGACAACCTGACAACCTGGATCAGCTTTATTTTTATTGTATTGTATAAAAAAGAATAGTCCAGACCCAAATTTATGTTCGATGTGTTTAAGAGGAACATATTTTAAGCATTCTGTGAAATCTCCATTCATTTCCCATGTTCGGTTCTCGAGATATTAGCAATCGAAGTTGACACATTTTCTACCAAAAGTGAACTGAAAGCAAGCAGGTGTGATGTCGTCTGTTTGAATATCTGCCCTTGACGTCACAGGACCGTTGAAAATTGGCGTTACCTTCCCACCATTATTTCAAGATAAAAATTACATGAATAGAAAGAAGACATTCTAAACTTTCAAAACTCGTGCCAACTAGGTTGGTACCTTCCGATTTGATCATTTAAGAGGGCCCAGAGGCTAATACGTAACAATAATAGCACCTACACCACACAGTTAAGGAGAGGCTCTGGTGCAATGATCAAAATGTTCCGTTATGCCCGCGCGAGACCATTTTACCCGGCCCCTGAGGAAATCCATACATGTAAACTATTTGGAATCACTTGAAAAGTGATAGATAATAATCTTTTAGCCTACGGTGCCTACAGTGGCGGAGCGTCCATACAGTCAGGGGCGTTCACCCCCTGACGGACTCATCTTTTAGCCCACGGTGCCTACAGTGGCGGAGCGTCCATACAGTCAGGGGCGTTCACCCCCTGACGGACTCAAATTGCCTGTCAGCGCCCTTTTTAGGCTTTTACCGTACTGAGGCATATGGTTTCTACCTACTCCAACGCACCCCTGCATGCCATTCTCGATCCCTCTGACCAAATTTCCTTGCTCCCCACTGTCTTTCATAATATGTTAGAACATAAATATTACATATTATATAAGGTAAACCATTAGAGCTTTAGCCTGCGGAGAGGCAGGGAGGCAGTTGCCCCCGTCACCAGATTTTCAAATCGTTAATGAAATTTGCCCTACTTAATAAAAATACTGAAATGCTGAAATTTTCACTGTCTAAATTTTGATTTCAAGGCTAAAAAACCCCAAAAATCGTATGTAAGACGTCCAATTTTGCCCGAATTTTTCCTGGGAGGTCCTTTTATCTTGTAAGGCCTACGCTTCAGCTATACGCGCCAATCGGATTGTAACTCCCCCAGAGGCGTACAAAGAGCGTTAAAGAAGAAGTGTGCACCAGGTACCAACCTTGAAATGGTGCCATGCCACAGCAGAAATATTCAGTAAATAGTTAAAGTTTCAGATCATGTTATCAGTCAAAAACTTTACCAAAGTTAACACCATTTTGGATCTAGGAAAACTTAAAAGAAAAAATTCTCAGAGAGTAGCGGTGTCATAGAGGGATGACACCGCTACTCTCTGAGAACATCATCACTTTCAATTACAACCCTCCCCAAAACACTGAGAAAAAATCACTAAATAATGAGGATTTCTAAACATATAATCAAGTCAACGCTTTACGAAGCTTTGCTTAAGATAGAAACATTTTGCATCCAGGCCACATCACAAAGACAAAAATGGCTCAAAGAGTATATAGTGTAATTCATTCTCTTAGTCACAACACCTTTTGACTTACGCCCAACTAAAAAATAGGAAGGATGTCACTAGTAATGACACTTTGTAAACGTAAAATCAGTTCAAACCTTTTGCAAACTATAGCTAAATTTTGCACCTTAGCCGGACCTAACTTGTACCCCTCCTCTAAGCACCCTGGCCCAGGATGGCACACATGCACAGGCGAAGAAGCAATAGTCCGCCCTGGTGCCAACTATCTGTTAACGCCTCACTACAGTTGAGCTCCGCTAAGATAGTGTCATGGCTACTCCCCCCCCCCCAGGTGATTTCGCCCAGGCTACGGTCCTGGAATCCTACTGACGTCATAAACCTTTTTTACTTTTTGTTATTCAGATTTTATCTTCTGTTACTCTGTCATATTTATAGAAAGACTTGTATTTTTTGGTGGTGGTCGAAGATCTTTCGGGGCACCAGAGTGAAAAACCGAAAACCTAGCAAACGTAATGAACATTGAAAAGATAGAAATGATGGACACCTCTCACTACGTGGCACGGTAATCCCTGCCCAAAACCACCCTGCACCACCGGCATCTTGAACTATATGAAAAACTTGGTAAGATTACGTTAGATGCACTGGTCACTTGTTTGTGGGCAGCGAGGGCCCGCGACGTGGAGTGCCTGTAGCATGGCTAGTATAAGTCAACGGAATGCTGCCCTTCGGACTCTGATCATCCTTAAGTTTAATGAAATGCCCTTGTTAGACCTTTCGTGATAACATTCATCACACGAAAAGGTTACGTTAACTTTGATTCCCTTAATGTTAATACTACTCACCATGCACAAGGTCACACGGTCAACAGCTGATTCGAGGTCTTCGAATTCATTGTATTATATGAGTATACAGTGAAAAATAAACGGGTTATACAATCTGACAATGGATAAATACTCGGAGCAGATACGTCTAAGAACGTAATATAAGTGGAGTGCTTTTAACTTTTCAAGAACACGTAAGAGCCGAAGTCCTTTCCAAAATGGAAGAATTGTTATGAACTTACCCACCGAATGTGACGAACCTGTCCACACCAGGGCGAGCTGCTTCTAGTCATGGGCGACACCAAACATTTTTGTATGAAGAAGGAAGTTATTGTCGCGACAGCGGCAATACTCTCGAGCATATCGAACACTACGACGTGGGGTCCTGGGGGCGAAGCCCCCGAAAGCTCTGAGGAGTTAGACATTTGAAATGCCTATAATGCGGTGAAATTATCGTCAATATTGCCAGTTTGATAATGCCAAAAATATGATTTCTTATTCATATAAGAGCAAAACGTGAATCTATTCAAAGTCTTAAAATGACAATGGCACTAGAATGTTTTTCTTTGAAAGTTGGGTGTCTTTCAAGGGATCCATGGGCTCGGTCAAGAGAACCAATTGGTAGGATACAGAGGCAAAGGATTCCCTAGACAAAAACTCTAGGAACCTCTTGGAATATAATGGAATATTCAAGAATAAGGGGGTAAAAATAGCTAACTTCAAATAACAAATCATAGAAAAGTTTTAAGCAAACTGAACTCTGCAATGCAGAGAAATTTAATAAGAAAATCGTCCAATAATGCAATGATGAACAACAACTCTTAACTGCTTAAGTTATCAGGCCCTATAGAACAGAACAGTAAGTTTGAGCACAATGTGATTTTACTTTATTTTTACTACTTTAATTACTTAATTTACTTCATTTTTTACTTTCAAGTTTTCTCCCACAAGACCTAGAAAATGCTGAAAATGTCATTTATTCCATCAAAATAAGTAATGAAAAGGTGAAAATTTGAAAACGCCGAAAAAAGGAGGAAGAACAGAAGAAGTTGTTTGAAATTTAGAATAACGATTGACCCATCACTCAGTTCGATACGTATGTAGAGATAAAAGGAAGTTAATTTTCAAATATCGGTACAACCCTTTCCTAAACCTAAAGTGCCTTTCGACATGCCAGATTTTTGTGGGATAACTACCTCTTCATAATACTATCCGATCGAGTAAAAACGCCTTATTGCTGAAATATCGAACCGTCGAGTCGAAGGTGGATATTAAACACTGACAAGCATATGTCATGCATTTAGTGCGCTAGGAGTCAAAATCTTGAGAGGGCATCCTACGTTACCCTTAAAACAATCCACTGCTACAACAATATCATCACCCTTTTTTCATTGAGATTTTAAGTCACTTTGAAATATCAAGCATGCTCAATTCCTTTTTAATATTAATGTATATCCTATACTGACATGCAACAATTTAGCCACCAAAATAATAAACAGAATTCAACAGATTAACATCTTTCTAAGATAGTTAAAAAAAAGAGAAATCTTTTAAAGGTATCTCATCAAAAGTATTTTTCATAGTTTTCTGTCATTTCAGTACGTGGTGGTATTAGATATAATATTATAATACTATGCAAAGGTGTAGCTACATTTCACCTTACCTTTAACTGTTTCAAAAAATAAGGGGTGAAAATAGTAATTTGGGGGACTCCATCTGTAATTGCAGCGAAATGTAATATTCAGCATAGTAAGAGAAATTTATACTTTGCAATGGCAGAAGAAACCTATTTCAATTTTTGGTACATCCTTTAAACGTATTTGTAAAAAAAGAAGCTCAAAGGGGGTCGTTTGCACCCCGACCTCCCCCTGGTGACGCCCATGACTAGTGTCTACACTTGCTGCATAATTTGAGGGTCGAGAGGTTGGTCAGTTAAGTTTGTGTCTTTTCAGGGACGTAGCTCCAAAGGGAGCAGAATTCCTTCGAAAGAAAACGTTTACTTTCGCCCCTTGGCCATTCGAGGCCAGAGATTCAAGGGGACTTTGGAAAAAAGTACTTACTGCATTAGTTGAGATATGTTGTACTTTGGTCTCGGGTATCAGTTCCTACCTCTTCCTTCCAGATAATCTAGAAGAGGTATTTCACGGTTAACAAATTCAGAAAAATGAGTTCTGATTCATTTCAACGGGCCACATGGGACAGAAAGACAGAATTTATATTGTCGATTTTGGGCTACTGTGTCGGCCTTGGAAATGTGTGGAGATTCCCCTATTTAGCCTACGATACCGGAGGAGGTTTGTAAAACTATTCTTTATACTACTTCTCATCAATCCGTTTGATATTCTGGATGGTGTGTGGTGAAACTATGTAAAGAAGATGTAAGAAAGGAGATATATAGTTTCACACTCTGTAAGGCTCCTTTTATATATTATCAATTTGAAAGCGTCTATAATCATACAGGTTGATTCTATCCACCTTATATTCAGAGACAAATCATTTCTAACTGTATTGACACTACCTCCGTAACTGTTAATAGCCTATGTGAGATGAAAAATTATGTGAAAGTCGCAGCTACGTAAACAACTTGCCCTTACTCTTTGTGTTAAATTTTATTTCTAGGAGCCTTCCTTTTTCCTTACCTCATCATGCTTGTCCTTGCTGGGATGCCCATGATGCTTCTAGAGATGACGCTTGGTCAATATTCCAGCCAAGGAGTTATAACCGTTTGGAACGCCCTTCCATTACTGAGAGGTGAGATCGATCGACACGCATTCTAGAAAGTTGAAAGCCCAATTTCAGTGTTCTACTGAATTAAATCTATCTTGCATATGAGTTTTAGAACATATCATTTTTGCTTATGGAGTGTAAGTGGTAGTATGATACTCACAAGACTTGATACTGGATACCAACACTCATCTCTTCGAATGAATTTTCCTTTGTGTTGCACTTTTTTATTATTTTGAAAATCGCCCTGGTAGTTTGAACCCAGAATACGAGTAAAAGACATTATGTACACTCTAAAAAATTCTTGTTCTCGCTTAAAGATTTTACAAACCATTTTTTATGGAATCAGCAAAATTTAAATTAACTACAGATAAAAATGTAAAAATCCACCATAGAAAAACATAAAAGCACCGAGTGCAATTTGAAATGAAATATAAAAAGACGGGAAACAAATAAAACTATGAGTTAATACAATTCTCCAGTTAAAATAGGAGCCCATACCTTATTTAAGCCAGATTAGGAAATGTAAAGGCCCGTGGAACGAAGAAAGAAACATATGTCGGCAAATTGCTGCCAATGGCAGCAGCGGCGTAGCAAGACCCTTTGGGGTCTATAGATAAGAGACAGCGAGGGGCCCCCAGACCATTGGTATCTTAACCCATTTTCCTAAGAGACCTCCAATCTCTATGGTGAGGTACCGGTACGGGTTAAGAGTGAGACCTTGCACGCACCAGATCCGGGTTCAATCCTGTATCCCATTCTTGCCAGGTTCTTCAAAAGCAGTTCTACAGTTTTTGATTGCTTTGTGGTTCCTTTCTTGTCTGTTGTATAGGTGGTAAGACGGTAGGTAGAGTTAGGCTACAATTTTTGAGAATTTTTTGCTGGGGTTGAGGCCCCTAAACCCTCGGGGCCCCTAGACATTGTCCACCCAGTCCACCCGCTTGCTACGCCAATGAATGGCAGTCTCATTAGTCCAGATCTTAGACGTCAAGATTGGTGAACACAAAATACAAAGGAGAGCTCATTTCATTTATGATTTTCCTCAATATCCTAGCACCGAGACTGATATACACAGTTCCTACATGCTAACAAGTGGCTTACACTTGACAGACATAAGCACCGCTGGCTCTCTCCTCCCCCCGGTCAAGTGGTGGTAACAATGTTGATGAATATAAGCGTCCTTCACTTTTGAACAGAGTGAAACTCAAGCAGAATTTTCTCTAGCTTGAAGGTCACATGCTGATAGTACTACTGATACTTTTTTGATGATGGCAAGGTTGAAGTACCCAAATCACACCAATTTAACCAATTGGTTAGAAACTGAGCCGTAAAACCTCATCTAACTAACTAACTCACTAACTAGCACACCCATCGTTTATCCCCTGGGAGCTTGTCATTGGCGAGACGACGAAAGACAAGTAACAGTTGTTTACACCCGATCTTTAATGTATGAAAGATCTTTATTGATTCTCATGCATGAAACGTCCTCCCCCACGATGCAACATTGTTGCATCTTAAACACCCTGAACCTTTAACACAATTACAACTACTCATATCCTTCAACAGGGTAAATCACTACGATATTTGTAACTGGTCGACTTAAGAGTCCTTTGGCAGTTTTTACTTCGACATTTCTCTCTTGCTCGTCTTTCTCAGGATAGACCTTTGTTACTCTCCCTAGATTCCACTTCCCTCGCATGGCGTTTGGATCAGCGACAACTACTACATCATCAACCCTAACGTTTCTTCTGTCCACATTCCACTTACGCCTCGGAACCAATAGTGAGAAGACATCCCGGATCCGGGATTTCCAAAATGCATTCACAATTTTTTGCACAAACTCTACACTTTCCTTTGGATTCTTTGTTTAACAAAACGGACCTTGAGTCACTCTGCTCGAGGCACGTCCAAGGATGACATCATTTGAGCATATGAAGCTACCATCATCTGGGTCATTTGGCATTCTTCCAATTCGCCTTTCGTTAATTTGGTTAGCCACCTCTCGAAAATATGTGTGTAATTCGAAAGTTGTCAGTCTTTGGTCTCCAACTGCATGCCTTTTTTAGAGCATGTTTAAAATTTTTTGCTAAAGCCTCCGCACAGCCATTCTGGTGGGGGACAAGGGGTGTTGTGAACTTCCAGATCACTTGTTTTTCAGCACAAAACTCCTTGAGTTCCTTTTCACTCCAGCTTTTCACCATTTCTCGTAGTTGTCTCTCGGCTCCGATGAATTGACTACCATTATCACTCATTATCATCTTCGGTCTTCCTCTGTTAGCAAAGAAACGACGCAATACTTGCAGAAACTCCATAGTAGAGCAATCTACAGCAACCTCTAAGTGTACTGCTCTAGTGTTCAAACATGTAAATATTACACCATAATGTTTCATCGTTTTGTTTCTTCCAATCTTTACAACATATGGCCCGAAATAGTCACAGGCGGTAAAATAGAACGGAGGCGTGAGTGGAGCCATTGTCTCTAAGGGGAGATTGGCGATGAGCTGGGTCTCCGCCTGGTGCCTGAACCGTCTACATATCACACATCGGAAATTCACCGTTTTAGCCAATTTTGTCGCATCCACAATCCAGTACCGACTTCTTACTTTGGCAGTGGTTTAGCTACACCGTAGTGTCCCTGCTCATGCACATGCTGCATTATCAATTAGGATATGCGATGGCCTTTTGGCAATAGAACTGGATGCCTCCTTTCATATGAGAGATGTGCATTATCGGCTCTTCCCCTACATAGACAACCTTTTCCTTTTCAAAGGGACTCAGTGACCTGAACTCTCCTCCTTTTATTCTGTCGTGAAGTTGTTTCTGGGCCTCAACGATCCAATGACGCTCAGCTTCTGACAATTCTTCTGGTGATAATGGCCCATTGTCCGTATGGGCTTGCCCTTTAAATGTGCAACGAACCTGAACACATACGCTGTTACACGGACCAATTTTCTCCATTTAGAGAACCTTTTACAATCAATAGCCTGTTCTACTTCTTTGGTTATTAGAACGGATTTCGATTTCCTTTTTTCTTTGTCAATTTTGCCAGCATCTGCTTTAGGGATAGCTCTTGGCCACTCCTGTTCTGGATGGTACAAGAACGCTGGCCCGTTCCTCCAGTCACCTGCAAGTTCCCTGGCGTCAGTTCCTCTTGACAACTTGTCTGCCGCATTAAACTCTCTGGGGATATGACGCCAATCGGAAGGGTCTGTTCTACTCTGGATCTCGGAGACCCTGTTGACCACAAATGATTTGTACTGTCTCGACTGGCCCCGGATCCAAGACAGGGCGATGATACTATCGGTTAGAAATATAACTTAACCAAACTGCACAGACATCCGATCGTCCTCGATGGTACTATAGAGCCTTGATGCAATGACGGCAGCCTACAATTCGAGACGAGGAATAGACAACGTCTTAAGTGGTGCAACTCTGGACCTTGCTGCAATGAACCTCACACTGACCGTTTGATCATCTAGTTTCCATCTGATATACGCAACAGCTCCAAACGCATCCTCTGAGGCATCAAAAAATATGATGAGATCAGCAGGTGAACTTGAACATTCTGACATTAAGCATCTTTCAAATGACAAACCATCCAGGTCCTCTAGTTCCTTTAAGAATCTTTTCCATTCCTCCTTCCTTTCCTCTGGGAGGTCATTATCCCATTCGCAATCAATTTCAATATCTTGCCTCCTAATCAGAAGGGCGGCAGCAAGTCCAATGGGGTCAAACAGCTTTGCTATTTTACTCAGCACCATTCTCTTCGTAAGCACATTTTGTCCTGAATCTCTGCTGTGCTTACCTTGTACAGAAATAAATCTCTGTCAGGCTCCCACACGACACCTAGGACCTTCTGCTTTGACACATCTCTAAAGACTGGTCGGTTGTCTTGTTGTGGACGAGTGTCTCTGTCCCCCAGATTAACATGAGACACCCATCCCTTTACTTTGAAACTTCCCTTTTCTAGAACTCTGTCCACGTCATCAATCATTTTCTTTATTTCCTTTTGGCTTCGAAGGGACGTGCAGATATCATCCATATAGGTGTCCTCATTGAATACCCTGGCTGCAGCAGGGTACTGCATTTCGCCTTCCTTTTCAGAGCCGTTAGCACCATGGCCGGGGCTGGCTTATCCCCAAAAATTACTACTTCCTTAACATAAACATCAGCTTCTCTCGTGGTGTCGTAGTTTCTCCACAGGAAACGGTGTACGTGCTTGTCCCGTTCGGGAATAAGGATTTGGTGAAACATTTTCGCGATGTCCCCTGAAACCGCGACTGGGCTCTTACGGAAACGAAGCAGTACACCAAGAAGGTTGTTGAGAAGGTCTGGGCCCTTCTCCCAGAACTCGTTTAGACATTGGCCTTTGAATATTGCTGAAGAGTTGAAAACCACCCTGACAAGAGTGTTTTTCTTCTCAGGACGAAAAACTGAATGATGGGATAGGTAATGAATTGGTCCCTGGTAATTATCCACCTCTTTCTTGGTTATCTTTCATGCAAACCCTTCCTCCACCATTTCCTTCATCTGTTCATCGTACAACTTGGCATGCCTTTCATCATTCATCAATCGCATTTCAATGGACCGAAGCTTTACTAAACATTACCCTTTGTTGTTGGGGAGCTCGGCAGGGTCCCTTTTCAATGGATACGGTACCATCAATCGGTTTCCAACCTTCTTACACGATTGCCACATTTTCTCGTACTCCTCTCTTTCGACTGGTGACAGCTTCAATTTGTCGGTGGGTCTACAGTTTCCGGCACACCAATGGCCGATAATGTAAAGCTTCCCTCACTTGTCCAAATTCGTACTTTATACACGTTAGTCTGGTACATCTGGGTTGCTCCTCAAGGATTCCTGCTTTCAAGGTTTAGTTATTCTGCCACAGACTCGTATTAAAGAGACGATCCCGCCCGAATCCAACATTACAAGCCCTTTCATTTCTTTATCTTTATTACCCATACTTGTTGTAATGATTGGTAGAGCAATACCATTTTCTTCATACTCGGATACTACACCCGAGAAATTTCTTCCTGTTGAAGAATCAACTAATGCAGTTGGATCAAGACCAGATTGAGACGGCAAGTGTAGTAGGGGAATATGAAAGTACTTGTACCTTTCCATAGTGCATTCTTTACGCTTCCTGCATCATGTCTTCATAGAATGTCCCTTTCCCGCTATTTTAAGGCAACTAAAACAGACGTAGCAGTCTTTAGCTAGCTTTAATCTGTCAGCAGCTGCGAGTTCCTGTATCCTCTCCCATTGGTCGGGCCAGTGGTCTTTTGAGTCACATCCCCAGCATTTTTCCACTGATTGTCCCTTTCATGAACAATCTGATTACTTTTCCGTTGTTGACTCAAGTTAACTTTGCCATGCCTATTTGTGGTGCTTCTGACTGATGCTGTGGCTCTCATCCTACCTTTCGTTTCATCTGTCACAAAGCTAAGAAGATTCTTAACGGAAGCTTCCTCAGACTTCTGCTAAAGGTGCCTGGCCCACACTTTCCTGTCATCAGGGATCATCTTTTGTTCAATTATGGCCAGCATATGGTTGTTATTAAAGTCTGATTCTTTTCCCATTTGTTTAAGAATATTATAAGATTTTCGAACAAGAGGGCGTGCTCAGAAAATCTTGCGTCTTCTCCCTCCTTCTACGGTCTGAATTTGGTAATACCTTGTTTGACGGCATCTGAAATCAGTCTGGGATCTTCATAAGTCATATTTAGGTACTCCCAACAGGCATTGTAATCTGTACCAAAACCCTTTAACATCTCCAGCGGACGCCCAGTTATACTTGTCCTCAGTATAGATACTGCATCTCTGGGTTCATACAGCCGGTCTATCATGTGCCTGAAGTCATCCCTAAATGTCCAGTATTTTCTGACGTCACCAGTAAATATTGGCAGCTTTGGTTTTTCAACCCTAGGCTTCAACCTTGTTATACTGTGCTCACTTGGTGGATAAGCATGTGGTGTCTGATCTGTAGATTGCCTGTTGCTGTGTACCATTGAATTTAATTCTGGTGAGGCTCCGTCCAAATTTAATTCTGGTGAGGTTCCGTCCACTGGTTGTTGAGGTGACTGAACTTGTGGTTGAGGTACGTTTTCGGGTGTTTGGGGAGAACTGTCATCATTCTTTCTCATCACTGTTTTTACTTTAGCTCTGGTAGCTAAGAACTCATCTTGACAGCCCTGTATGTACTCTTCTTCTTTGTTGTACTGGTCTGTATCTTCGATTGTTTCGCAAATGCATCGTGTCTGTCTTGGAGCTCTGCATATGCTAATTGGAGCTTCTGGAAGCCTTCTAAACTTTCCTCCGAGGGTTCCTCTTAGTCTAGAAGAGATTCAACACTTCTCTTTTGACGAGTGAATCTAGCTCTACTTGTACGTCTCTTGATTTTCTTATTTTCCATCGTTCCGCAGATATTTCTAGCAAATTGAATATTGTGGCGAGAGACAAGTAATAGTTGTTTACACCCGATCTTTAATGTATGAAAGATTTTTACTGATCCTCATTCAATTCTGAAACAAATAAAAAAGAAACATAGCTTTGAATTTTCTTGATTGATCAACCGAATCAACCAGAAATCATCACAAGTGTCCTTTAAGTACCCTAAGGCATTCTTTCTACAATAATGAATTAAGACAAATAAGTTTAAACAACTTCAACTTCACTTACTGCTGTGACCGGATGAAACAAATAAACATCTGACAGCAAACAAATGCTAGCATCTGGCTAACAACTGGAATTCAGCTTAATCATGGATCCTGAAAGTACAAATTCATAAATCAGTACGTAAGTTTACATAACTGCATGAACATCAACCCTTTTGCATCAACTGTTACTATTCTGGAATAGCGCCCTCACTTGCGCATAAGTTTAGCCTGATGCCTAGGCCATGAATATTCATGAACCAACACTGCACATTGTTGGGTGCGGTACTTCAGCACATTCTCGAAATTGTACATTTCTACGACCTCCTTTACAACTTGTATCTTCGTTTTACATAAAGAAACATTTCTTACAAAGGCTCACACATCCCTTAGAAAGACTAAGCGTAGCAACTAGTTCATGATTAAGTCAACACTCATAACATAAGCTGTAAAATATACCAAAATCTGACGTGGAAAGAGTAAATAACTTTCGGCATATCTAACGTCTCAGTGCGTAACATTCTCATCACTACGACATATAAAAACATAGCTGTTCTAATTTTGCTCTAAACACAACAACGAATCGTTTATGAAAGTAATCCGTAATAATACTTGATCTAGTTAACTTACCCTCTACTGCATTGTACATATCAAACAGTAACTTTGTCAATTAACCTTCATTTTTGACGTCTTATCATTTCGATAGTCGACTGTAACGCGAGTAACTATCTCGCCATCTTGGATCCACCAAGAAACGTTTGAGAGCGCTTGACTCCTTTAAAACTTTAGACAAATTACGTTTTGCATGAAACAGTCACCTCAAATATTTGGCCACACATTTTTAAAAAAATGAATCCAGGTGGATTATTTTGAGTAGTGTTAGTCAGAGTTTCATTTTAGAGTGTTCTAGCTATATTTGTAGAGTGTTTGCAGATGGTATTAAACAGAAGTTCATCGAAAGCTTTGTCTTTTCATTTAATTCACAGGTATAGGCTTTGGAATAATTATCGCGGTGAGCCTAACTAAAATGTCTTCCATGTTGGTAACCGCTTATAGCTTCTACTACCTGTTCGCGTCATTCCAGAAGACGTTGCCGTGGGTTGGTTGCCATCAAGAATGGAATACTCTGTACTGCAGTGAACTGTACAAAGAATGTTTAGACAATGCTGGGATAATAGTGAACAACGGCAGCTGTGTGCCCCTTGACAGTCTTGCTGAATCACAATTAGAAGAATACAGAGTGAAGAGAAGTTTCACCAACAAATTTGACCTCTCCAACTACACAGATCCATACGACGGAGAAAGAGTAAGACCGTCTGAAGAATATTGGAGGTACTTACTTTGCAAAACAGTTGTATGGCATTCTTTAGTAGGGAAATTGCTTACAATTTGTAAAAAACTTATCTAAAGTTTTAAAAAATTAGTATTGAACTGTATCAACTTTGTAAAAAATTTCTACGAAAGACTCTATTACAACTCTAAAATGAAATTGTCTTTAAAGGTCATGTAAAATATATCTGCAAAATGTTTGAAATTTGTATGAAGTGTAAGGGGTGGTCCAGGATATTACAAAAAAGGGGGAGGGGAGTAATTTCGTGAGAGCATAATTGAAACCTACAAGTGACACTAATATATGGATCCTCGGTGGGAGGGAGGATGTTTGCCGGAAAATTTTGATATAGGACACTGTTTAAAGGTATTTCCTGTCATCTAGCATCTGCCAATCAAGATATACGTACCCTATACACAAACTTTGAGTCTAGCATTCTGATCGTCACAAAATAATTCGTGGTAAAAAAGGGGGTAGACCGAAACCCCCCCCCCCCTCTGGATCCGGACCTGATGGTCTAGAGAACTCACAAGTGATGAAAAACAATGCAAAGATTCTGCGCAGATCTTACAAAGATTCTTTAGATGTTTACAGAATTCTTTGACACTTTTTGCAAACAATTTTTCCAACATCTAAAGATTTCAGTAGAAATTTCTTCAAAAAGTTAATAGCAAAATATGCATAAATAATTCGAAAAATTCTTTTCAGTAAGAGTATAAATAAAATTATTTGCAGAAGGACATAATGGTAAGATATGAAGAAGTAAAGTCATGACATGGCAAAGTACTGCAGGTTATGATTGACGTTTCATTTTCATTTGTTGGGTGTTGTGTGAGGTAATGAATTGGCCCACTGAGGCTGCAAAATTAGAGTCGATGGCAAATTATGTACTTCGAAATCAACCTTTCTTTTGCGTAATTGAGATTCCTTCTCATCCTCCAGGAAGGAATCTCATGAGTAGCTCGAAGTGGCCCTCTATAGTTCGTCTTGAATGAACAATGGTGGATTAAGGATACTTTCTGAACTTATTTTACTTGTGTAATTTTTTAATAGATGCACAGCTAATGGATCTTACTGAAATAGCACAACTCTTTATTACAGAGTTATGAAGGTTTGATTACTCTGTCTCTAGAGACTAAATGAAATGTTTAGAATACAAGAGTATTGCAATTCTTTCTGTTATCTTTTAGTATCCGAGTACGTAAGGAATCCCCCTCCATGGAAGAGAGAGGAGGAATAGTATGGGAAATTGCACTCTGTTTATTGTTGTCCTGGCTAACTGTTTTCTGCTGTTTAATCAAAGGGATTAAAACTTCAGGAAAGGTACCTTAACTCTTTCATTTACACTAATAATTTGTACAACCAATCGGTTGCATAGTTCTTTTAATAAGCTACCATGACGAAAACCACTGCGATTGTGTAACATTCAAATCTATGTTTCAAATTTCTACAAGAGTCGCAAGAATGAAACCTCTTAATGTTTTGTAGTTTGTGTTTTTTGTGACGGCTGACTCCTTATTCCTAAATGAGCCCCTCAACGAAGCAGAAAGATTGATATTACGAGACTAATTTTAGAGTTTGAATTCTGGGAGTTTATACTTGACCTTTCATTGAAGGCAACACTTTACTACACACACGATGACGTAATGAAATTTCTCCGGATATGCGTAGTGATATCTTAATTTCCATACAGTACAGTGCAGAACTTCAACCTGTATGGCCAACGGAATCGATAAAACTAAGTTTAATCACACTGAATAATGTATTTACTGACTGGAACGCTCTTGAGAATTAAGGTGCGTTCACACCAAAACCTAAATGTGATGAGTTTTGCGTGCGGAGCGCGGAAATTCTTTCCCAGAACTAAAAGGGGCAATTTTAATTAGCCTTAATGAAAATTTAGAAAATCGCCCCATTCGTTTTGAGATAACATATTTCGCGTCCCGCCCGCAAAACGTAGCAGATTTCGTGTTTGGTTTGAACGCACCTTTATGCTCCCATTTCACGATTCCTTTATCACCTTTCCTTACCGGGCATCACAGTTTTGGCTCCGCTGGTCTAACTTGTAATTATTTTTTAAACAGGCCGTTTATATCACAGCAACGCTCCCTTATATCATTCTCACAATTCTGCTGGTTTTCGGCTTAACGCTACCAGGTCATCAAAATGGGATCTACTTCTTCATATATCCTCGATGGGAAGTTCTGAAAACCCCCAGGGTAAGTTCTAAGGAAAAATGCTCTACGACAGTTGTTAAACGAGTAATGTTTTCATACTTGTTTTCAACTCATGTTTTCATGCCGCTCGTGCTAATAAAAATAATTTGCCACTGAGACGTTTACTCTCCAAACGTGTGGATACACATAGAAATTTACCAGCAAGGCTTTATGCATATAAAACATGCAAATGCTCATGCATACTACCTTCCATGATAACGAACTAACGAAAGGATCTCATGAAAGTGCGCAAACTGATGATTCTGTTACAGTGTGAAGGTAGCATATATTTTTAAACGGACAACCGGTTTATAGACTAAAACTTGGAGAGAATATTGTGGCATGTAAGCCACAATAGAAGAATATTTTAGGCAGAAATAGAGTTTCTGTTCGTTTACGGAGCACTTAATCTAAGCATTTTGGGAAAACTTGGCATTGAAATCCGATTTCTGGTTCTTAGACATCAGCAGCTGAAGTTGTTACATCACAGAGCAAAGTGATCTTGAATTAAACGCAAGTGACATCAAAACGTCTTGTGTTTTTCTTAAACTTTACACCCATTTTCTCTTCCGTAGTATCACGTTATGGTAGCGTGAATGCATGTGGGGCATGGGAACTTAAAAAGTTTAAATGCCTTATGGGTAACTAATATATCTATCAACTTCAAGGTCAAAACAACATTGATAAAACAAAGATAACAAAGCATTGCTCATTAATGTGAAGAGAAGGTATAACCTCTGCTTGCTAAAAGCACACTTCATGTTACAAATGCTGTACCTTCATATGCTGATATCTTGAGAACTACAAATCGGAGCTGAATGAAAGTTTCAGCAGAATGCTTAAATTTAGTTCTTTATTTACATATCTAAAAGACCTTTTGCTTAAATGCCTTCTTTAGAAGACAAAGAGAAGCAACCTTTAATCATCAAATATTTTGAAGAAAAGGGACTTCAAAGAGTAGTTTTTAGAATATCCGACACTTTCTTTTTCAAGGCTTGGTTGAATGGAGCAGTCCAGATTTTCTACTCACTGGGAGCATCGTGGGGAGGAATTGTAACGCTCTCATCTTACAATAAGTTTCACAACAATCTCTACATGTAAGTTACTCAAATGTTTTCAAAATCTCCAGATGAGTTATATAAATGGTCTAACCAAGGAGCTGGTAGGAAGAGGAAACAACAACCAATTTTTTCAGACAATGCCTAGTTGAAAATAATCCCTTTCAGGCATCAAACTTTGATTGACAGGTCTCTTTGTTCCTGTTGTCTAACAGCTTTTGACCAACCCCGTTCATGATGATCTTCTCCTTTCACACCCAAGTAGTCCTTAACCAAAAGCTACTGTTAAGATATATGGTTTAATGTGAGGTGTGCTTCCGGCAAGGACCAAGTGTTAATCAAGATTTTCAGTTTACTGGCTAGAGCTCAAAGTTTAAGTGTTGTTCTACCTTTGTTTCCCTATGATTTTAAAGGTTGTGTGACATGCAAATAACATAATTGGATATTTGATGTAAAAAGCATTAAAATATCCAGAAAGTAGCCGCAATTCCCATTAAAATCCATCAAACATTGACCATTTTACAGGGTAATTTCTATTTCACACTTGTATCATGAATGAACATGAGTTAAATATGCAAATATGTGACATCGAAAGATGAACATACCATATATGGCTCATGTTAGCCTTTGTTTTCTCAACCTTA
>WURT03192892.1:0-10025 GCA_009936505.3 Holothuria glaberrima
GCAGGCTTGGAGTTCCTTCTATGAAAAGGACAAATTTCTTTTAGAGCAAGTTCAGAGGAGAGCCACTTGCCTTATACTGTACCTGAGGTGAGAAATCTACCTTATCATCTTACAGTAGACTTAAACATCTCAGGCTTACCACCTTAGAGTTAAAAAGGACTGGGAGGGGGGGGGGGGGGGGGGCATGCTCCAGGTTTACAAATTCCTTTCTGAAAGGAATCCTTTGTTAGCTTGTACCCATAGTTATTTAAAGGTTGAAAGTAATTCTCATGTTCAAGGTCAAATAGAAGCTAGTGAAGCCTTTTGCAAGGCTTGATATTACAGTAGGAAGTTCAGCTTCTCTCATTGAGTTGTCAACGAGTGGAATACTGTAGTCTGCCTGAGTGGGTTGTTAATTCCAAGTCCGTGCACTGCTTTAGGTTTAACATTGACGAGTTTTTCCATGACTGTGGTAGAATCTAATTGTTACTGGGCTCGTTACATAGGTGTTGGTTGTTTGCGTTTAGTAAAGAGGTTCTTGACTTCAGGGCATCTTATGGGGCCTCATAGCCCTCCTTTGCCCTTTAACCTGTTATGTTACTGTGTTACATCCTGGGCCTACAGGGGTAGGCCTAGGCATAAATTGTCGCCACCAAGTATGTGTAGGCTTACTGTATAGGGCTGCCTGCTGTAACCATGTCAAGTGGCTCGGTATGGACAGATTGTGAGAAACTATTTTTGAAAAAATGCAAGCTCAGGTCAAATTCTACAAATAGAATGAAAGATTGTGATATTCTTCCATTGATTCATGTTTTGTCTGAAAGGTTGCAGATTCATCATCAAATTGGACAAATGGTAATACTAGCCTGGAAGCCATCTACAGTAACAGCAGTGCTGTCAGCCTAAATTTGTTTGAACGAAGGTGACCAGGATCTTGTCCCAAATATTGCTGGTTTGCATCTAAGATCTGACCAGTTCATTACAAAGGGAGGAACAGCTTTACTTTATATGTTTTTTTGGCATGAAAGAGCATCGTTCTCAACATGTTGTTTCCTACTTATTTAATAAATATTGAAAAATACTTTCAGAAGGTTTATTTTGAGAACGACACTTCATTTACTATTTAAATAATCATACTGTAAATGTGAACTTGAAATATTACACATCCCTACCTGTGTAATAATACAGTAGTTGAGGCCAGTTTGTACTAACCGGCAAGATATGGGACAAGATCCCGCGACCATATTGACACATGATCCTTTGTCCATATTTATGAGAAGTCCGTGTACAGCTTGTCTTCATACTGTACAGTACTACTGTACTGTACCAGCTATGTACAGTACGGTTACACCTCTATGTCTTCAGTCTTCGGTAAAAAACTCCAAAAAGGCTAAATAGAGCCATCACAGAGCACACAATCAACGGCCGATAAGCCAGCAAGGGAGACACAACCACCACAAAAAGTGCAAAAAGTGCTCACTTTATATACAAGACCACAAAACCACAAAGTAATGAGTGCAAGTAAAAGCAAAAACAAGGGTCCTAATGAGTTGACTGGGTGAGGACCCATGTATTTGTTGCAGGGTCTCTGATCCAACTATAGGGGAGGGTCCATTTGGAGGTAGCAGCACGGAAGGATGAAACAAACGGTTTAATAAGTATTTGTTGGGGGACAGTACTATTCCAAAGGCAAACACTTCTAACAAAGAACTGGTACTTGAATGCCTCAGAGTGCAGGGCCTGTATATAGTTATAACAGTGAGCATGCCTGACAGAAGGGGTAATAATAGGAGAGAAGGGAATATTCACAAGGTTATTCCTAATTTTGTAAAACATACAAAGATCAGCTATAAAGGCCCTACGATGCTGTAAGGATTGCCATTTAAGAGTCTGGGAGATTTTTGTTGAAAGATCTGCTCCTGACCTTATAATCGTAGACGAACCGTGCTGCACGTTTTTGGACTGCCTCAATTTTATCTATATTCAGCCTAGTGTATGGGTTCCAACACGTGGAAGCATATTCAAGATGAGGACAGATGATGGCGTAGTATGCAGTAGTTTTAGGCTATATCTTCTGACGTCTTGTTATTCTGACGTCTCTAGTCTAGGCTAGCCTAAGTATTCCGAATGTGTGCACGAAGGACAGTGGTACACTGGTAGGATGCTGGCTTGTTGTAACCTAACCTTTTCTCTAACACTAGCCGCAATGGGGACTTTTCGGAACATAGAGACGTCGGAATAGAGAGCTGTTCCCCCAATGTACAGTATACTGCTCCACGGTATAGGCCTATACTAACTTGGGCTATATATCAGCATTGAAATCAGTTTAGCGAAGTACACATACGTACTGTGCTATGAGCTACCCCGATAAATTAGCACTTGTTTAGGAAGCAACATTCCATTTAAATAATAATGACTAGAAACATACCAGGAATAATCATAAGTTTCCTTAAAGCAAATAGCTGCAGAATGTGTCCGCAAGACTGCAAGTTAACTGTAGAAAAGCTGCACAGACTGCACAGGAACTTCAAAAATAACTACTGCACTCAGTGATAAAGGGTGCACACATGTATCCATCGACATCCTCGCACCTTTCACTTGACGTTGGCACATGTGCGTGATGTGCAATAGATAGCTCCACCGGCCAGGCTCTATAGTATACATGAGGTGCGTAACTACCGGGGGTGTGGGTGCTACCCCCCCCCCCTCCCAGAAATTTTCAAAGTGTCGTCCGTCGGGAAATTTTGCTAGCTGTCGGGAAAAAATTCCTATTTGAAGCTATTTCTTTTGCAGTTTCCTGACTTTTTTAGAAAAAAAATAGTTTATTTGGGGCTACAGAAATGTCGAGAACTTTATTGATGATATCGTTTACTTAATGTATGTCCAAAACTGTGCAATAAAAGCCTTACTCGAATATGATGCAACTCACCCTGACTGCTCGTCGGGGATGAGTTGGAGGTATCAGAAGTCAGGCGTGTCGGATTGCAGGTAAACCGTACGCGCGCATTGCTGAGGTGGATATATTCAAAAGTCTATCTACTGTTTGTAAGTCACACATGGTCGAGCACACAGAGCTGTCGTCTGATTTGCTAAGGCTTCTTTATTAAAAGATGAGTTGCCTTTGGGTCAATGGCAGTTGAACACTGCCACTCAGGGCTTTACTAAACCGCGATGACCCTCCCTTTCCCCTCGACACTCCGAATATCAAACTCTGGTATTTCCGATGAAGTTGAAGAAGACTGCCAGTCTGTTTGCAATCGGGACAGCGTCTTCAGTCTTCAGTAAACAACCCCAAAATGGCTAAAGAGAGCCATCACAGAGTATGCAATCAACAATTGAGAAGCCAACAAGGGAGACACGCCCACCAAAAAAGTGCAACAGTGCAAAAGTGCTCATTTTATGTACAAGACCACAAAACCACAAAGTATACGAGTGGCAAGTAAAAGCAAAAGACAACGGTCACGTGAGGACCCATGTGTTTGTTGAAGGGTCTCTGATCCAACTATAGGGGAGGATCCATTTGGATGAAGCAGCTCGGAAGGATGAAACAGACGGTTTCATTAGTGTTTGATGGGGGACAGGATTCCAAAGGTGAACACTTCTAACAAAGAACTGATACTTGAACGCCTCAGAGTGCATGGCCTGTATATAGTTATAACAGTGAGCATGTCTGACAGAAGGGGTAATAATAGGAGGGAACGGAATGTTCACCAGGTACGTAGTAATTTTATAAAACATACAAAGATCAGCTAAAGCCCTATGATGCTGTAAGAATTGCCATTTAAGAGTCTGGGAGATTTTTGTTGAAAGATCGGCTCCTGAGCTATAATCGTAGTAATTTAAAACGAACCGAGCTGCACGTCTTTGGACTGCTTCAATTTTATCTATATTCACCCTAGTGTATGGGTTCCAACAGTGGAAGCATATTCAAGATGTGGACGGATAATGGCGTAGTAAGCAGTAGTTTTGATTTCCCTAGAACACATGTGAAGGTTACGGCGACACAAATTTAATAGCCTAGTAGCCTTAGATCTCTTCAATGTTCTTATTAAAATTCAGTTTATTATCAAAAATGACACCAAGATACTTGTCTGAAGTGACTTCAGTCTTGCAATTAAGTCACAAAATTCAGAGGAAGGCATAGGGAGACTGATGTTATTTTGTGCAAGCACAAGCAAATCAAAAGAAATAGGAGCAGAGGAAGAAGCATTTTGGTGGTACATTCTGTAGATAAAATTACATCTACAAGATTTACGGTGTGTAATACACACGGGAGGTGATCCTAGGGTAGGGGTGGGGATATATCCCCTTATGAAATTGGATGGGCGGTACTGCACACTATATCCCCCACGAAATCAACCAGGCAGATCCGGAAATCAGAAAACTTTACCTTTTTCTAGACTTTTTACAATAGGCATATTTATTTTTTTAGTAAATACCTCTGACAGTTGTCATAGTATCACCTTGCAAAACCTGGAAAGGGTCATTCCAGTGATCTGGGGGTATTTTTGGCAAAATGTTCTACGCCACGAGCCAACTGATCGTGGCGCTCCGCTTTGATAGTGCCACTGGCTATTTCCGGAAATCAGAACACTTTACCTTTTCTCTACTTTTTTACAATATAACTATTTTTAGGACATACTTGTTGTCATAGTGTCACGTTGCAAAGCCTGAAAAGGTCCATTACCAGTGATCTGGTCGGGACCACTAGCGTTGTTGGGATTAATATTTTTGAACTTCTTGATTATACCCTCAACACTGAAGGTGATATCGGGCATATCAGGGATACGTTTAGTACATGTAGGTAAGTTAGTACTATCCTCATGGGTGGAAACGAAACAGAACTGGTCGTTCAAAGCATTAGCTTTTGCAAGGTCTGAAGTTGCTGGAATGCCAGAAGTGGTACTAAGGGTGGGCATACCTTACGGAGAGCCTTGATATAAGACCAGAAAACCATTGGATTGCCTTTAATACCTCACCAACAATCTCAGAGACGTAAGTTCTATAGCTGTTTCTAATAGCCTGTTTAGCAGTTGTTCTGGCAGATTTGAATTTTAGCCAGTCGCATAGGGATTTGAATCTAACTACCCGTGCGTAGAGTTGTCCCTTCTGTTTATGAGGGTTTTGACGTCTCTAGATCTAGTGATCCAAGGTAAACGAAATCTGCTTTTACTAGTTTTTTGAGGGACAAGCTGGTTTAATACACCCTCTATGCCAGACGGGAAGAGAACAAAATTTAGCACACACCTAACCGACCTGTCTGTCATGTGACTGTGTTTTACTGTCGCGTAGCAGTCGGGTCGGTGCAGTACTGTATGCGCTAGTCTTCCACTTACTAAACTCATTAAGTCGAAGGCGTTTGAGTTTCCTGTAAACTTAAGGGTGAGTACATTTTGTATTCCGATGATTGCGAAAGAACGGTTCGCTTTTCCGACTCCTTCTGTAGATGCAGTTCCTAGAAACATTACCAAATGGTCTTTAAAAGTCTATTTTTCGTACGTACAGTTTAAAACACTCGGGAAGTGCCATTTTCGGCCGTCTGGGGTTTGTAAATTCCAAAAATTTTCTTGTACGCTCCACCCGAACTGATGGTGGCGCTCCGCTTAGATAGTCCTTCCGGCACTCAAACCACCCTCCCCCTGATCAGTCTTCAAAAGTTCTGTCCCACTTTCAGCTTAGAGAAATATGGTAACCCTACATGTGTAGCACCAGATGGCATATAAGGACACATAATTTTTCAAAAAAAATCTCAAAGTGGAGGGAAACCCCTCCCCTCCCCTTAGACCCCCCAGGCTGGCGATCAAAGAACATACTGCGTTCCCCTCCCCCGTGAGAGAAATCCTGGCTACGCCACAGTCGTTGATGCATTTTTGTCGGGAACGTAGCCCGTTTTGTAGGGGGGAAAATGTCCAGCACCCCCCCCCCTCACTCATGGATCCTTAAGGACGTCCCTGATAGTATACCGGTACTGTCAGCCATAAAACTCAAACATGTTGGTAACAGTGATTTTAGTCCACCACGTGTTCCCGATTGCAGAGCCGTGGCCTGCTGGGGTCAAGGAGGCAGGGGGAATATCCAGGAATTTGCAATAGAAGGGCGCAATAGACGTTTTGGGAAATTCGATACTCCGGCCGGGTCACCCAGTCAAGTGTACCATGACGACGTGCAGGGGTACCCTGACTAAGTTTAAACACGCAAAAACTGTTAGCTTGGTAAACTTCACCTTTGACCCACTTCCAGAATGCATTGTGTGGAAACATGCCCCAAAACGTCTATTAAGGTTCGATTGATCGCTGGCCTGTGTCTTGGAAGGAGGTTCAGATGCAAAATGGTGTTATACCTGACAAACTGTTGAAGATTTTTTTGCCTTAATTTTTTCACGCATGTCGGCCAACAGGAGGGGGCAGGCCCCTAGCCAGACTGGTACTGAAGGGACGAAATGACTTCCATATAGGGGCGGAAAATTTTTCAGAAGGCCAAATATGTAAAATTGTATTAGGTCAATGGCAACGTGAAACTTTCTGGGCCTATGGGCCGGGGTGGGCGCCTGTTGCGCCCCTCCCCGGATCCGTCACTGGGGAAGGGCGCTGTTCCCCGGGATTTCCAAACTCGTAAATGAAAGTTATCCTACTAGCTAGTGCGAATCCTGAAATGCTGCGTGGAAATGCAGTACTGTTGTCCTAATTATGATTTAAAGTAGTGGAGTCACCAGACTTTTTATTCTGGGGGACACAAGGGGGCACAGCAGTTCGATGAGGGGAAACAGCTAGAAAGTGGCGGATGCAGTATGCTGTGTGTTCGCTGGCCTGGGGAGGGGTTTAAGGGGAGGGAGTTTCCCTCTTGAAAATTTTTGTAAAATTAGGTGTCCTTTTATGCAATCTGGTGCCACATACGTTACCTTTTGAAGTAAAATTTCTGTTAAAAAATTTACGAATTTAGGAACGTAAAATAAAAAATACGCATAAATTGAGAAATTCTCGTGAAAGTGAAAAACGTGTATGTGTATTGCCGAATCAACGATCAAATATTCGTTCAATTGTGGAATTTTCGATTAACGTGAAATTCTCATGATTCACGAACTGAGTCAGTGGAGTCATACGGGACTTAAGTGAGCATAGAATTTTGTTTCATATATTTCTCTTACAAAATTTATTGGAATTGTTTTTTTTTTTCTCGAAGAAGAAAATGCAGAACAGTCTCATTGAAATTGCTGGCACTGAGGTTGCACCACAATTTGCAACACAAGCGTCAGGCATTCCACGGCACCTACGAAACAACATCATTCACTATTTTGATTAATGGTCAGTCATCTACTCCGCGAGGCGGACATATTACTGCTTCACTTTATCAGGACGTATATTCACACCTGTTACGGCGACGAGGGTTATGGATGGATCGATCGATGCGCAGCCTCCGACACATCAGTGAACATGGTTTTTAGAGATGGGGAGATTTCGTCAATCGAAAAAATGCATATTGCTGCCTTTTCTTGTCGGGGAATTTTGCAAGTTGTGACTCGAGTCATGACTTGATTAAGTTGATTACAACTCTGGTATTTTGACCAAGCTAAGTCACTGGAATGTCAAATTACCAGTGAATTAGCCTAGTGGGACGCTAGGAGATGGTCTCCCATTCTACTCCTCGCTGCCAGGAGTAATTGTTACCTCACTTGGTCGTCTAGCCTCAGGTAGAGATAGACCAATTAATACCTTGAATCTGGAACCATTATCTATAATTTCTAAATCGGTGTACCCTGAAAAGCGGATATCCCCAGAAACCTCTGCAAGTTGACCACAACACTCTAAAGTAAAATTCCATTGAGACACTTATGGGAACTTTGTCAAGCATACGGCGACTTTTGATTCAAAATTAACAAAATTTGGTTAAATATGAATTAACATTTCGGGTCATCAATTTTTCTGGTAAAATTTGGTGACATTTTTTACAAGATCCCGGTTCGTGCCCCTGTTGGTAAGATTCTTTTAACTTTTAATGGGACGTACATAGATGAATATTTTGCCTCGGAAAGAAGCCTGTCACTTTTAACTATTGCGTGGATACGGCTATTGATTCTTTTTTCGTGTTCCCGCTTATGTTTCTTTTCTATAAAAAGTTTATTTCACGATACATTTTGCTGGGTGTGCTTCACAAAAAACTATCACCAGTACATCATAAAGGTATAGAAATGGCAGAGCTATGATATTAAACCTATTCGGACCCCACAGGCTGTCCTTTGTTGACTACTGAAAGCTTAAAAAAGTATTAATATCCCCCAAACTTATTAAAATGGCACCCTTGTACCTAGCTGGAAATAATCCACACACGTTGTTCTATTGTCAAGGGAAAACTAAATTTTGTTTGCAAACCCATATTTCCCAACCCATTTGAATTCTGGAGGTACCCAACTTTTATAGTTTTAATTCTTTTGCAACATAGTGTGACGAAAATGTTTAATACCGGTACCGAATTCGTCGTTTTGTTTCCTGAAGAGCGCCATCTATTGGTAAAGTTGAGCGTTGCTGCGGTTAGATGATATCCTTTACGCGTTTCACCCAGGGGAGCTCATGTGGTCTTCTTTGGGTGCTTCCTTTCCCCGGTTTTATGTTAATTCGTGATGTTGATGCGCACATGGTCAGTGGTTAGAGTCTTGTGTTCGGGACCCTGGGAATGACTAGAACAGTCATGTAATAAAACATGATCTCAGACCAAGCGTCTAACTCAGGGGTGGGGAACCTTTCTTTCTCTGACGGGCCGTTTTGAAGGTCATAATCCACTCTTGGGCCTCGGAAAGAGAGGGTTCAATAAGGTTTCCAATAAGACGCAGGCCAAGGGGCCCCAAACAGGCCCTGGTAGGATCTAGGAGACCTGAAAGTCTAGGCAAGAACGGGGGCGAGGCCCGGGGAAGCTCTGGAATTTGTACAATTTTTTAGGCATTAGAATATTCATCCAGTATCTTTAGATGACATAGAATGTGCAAGGCTACATAGATTAGAGGCATCACAATATGACCATTTGTCATGTATGAAGTAATAATGAAGAAGTTTATATGAAACGTGCGCGAGAAGGGCTCAGAAAAAATGGGTACATTTTAACCAACTTCATATTTCTTATATTACGTGCAAAAGTGTCCATTTTCTAATGTTTAATTTACTCTTCCTTCCGAGGGACAGGTCTAAATCCTTCATCCCCCATTCCGAATCTACCGGAATAGATACAATGCCCACTGAGTTTCGTACTCTAATAGATAAAGGGCCTACGCATTTGATAGTGTAACTTTGTACAATGTTAAGTAGCCTATCTGCCATGCAAAGCTTTCGTTACTTCCAGAGGTAAAGGATTCTGTACTTATGTCTAACGAAACGGTTGGCATGTTACATTGTACGTACAAGAGTTTTAGTAATATACTGGCAGTGTTTTACAGCGGATTAACGTGGACTAAAAGATTATTGTCAGTTACTTTTCAAGTAATTCTAAAATTATATTTATGAATAACCTCTCGGACCGGATGAAATGGTCCCCCAGCCCTGGTCTAACCCTTTATGAACTAATCTGGGATGGTCAGGGTCTCGTTGCTGGTAGAGGGGTTGGGTATTGAAATAAAATCAAGTCATTTAATGAAAATTAGAGCTGTGAGATTTCAAGAATTCAAAAAAAGCTTTTGAGTTAGAAGTTGCTCCCTCCAAGACGAAATTGTAAATCACTGTGTCAAACTGTATTGTAAGTGTTGTAAAGAGAGAGAGAGGAGTGATCTAGCCTGTATTTTCTAAGAAATAAAACCAGTATTATCTCAGTAATTTCGCTTTTTAAAACCCTTTAAGACATTTGGGCTTACAAGTAACCCCAAAATACTTACAAGTTTCCAGGGATTATAACTCCACAACCCTAAGGTCATTTTATTTTAAGCCTTGCGAGAGCTTACCGGCGCATGTCACTAATCAAGGGGAGGATTAGTAAGGCAACGTAAAAGTCCACACACACACACACACACACATGCTGTACATTGAATTGTTATGTAAAGAAGAGATACACAAGGGAGAAAAGGAAAA
>WURT03192892.1:10125-49075 GCA_009936505.3 Holothuria glaberrima
CACACACACACACACACACACATGCTGTACATTGAATTGTTATGTAAAGAAGAGATACACAAGGGAGAAAAGGAAAAAGCAATAATGAATAATTTTTTTTTTAAGTTTTAATTTGGATATTTTGCAAAGGTGTTGCCGGCATGTACCTTAATTGTCTCATACTTGTCAAGTCGGAGGAGCTTGGACAGCCACAGCGGTGCAGTAGATAAAACTACTCTATTTATACATGTTACCGCACTTTAGTTCAAAGACAAATGTCTGCAACTTTCTAATGTCTACAATGGGTACCCGAACAGGGCAACGACCACGTGGGTCACGCCATAGCCGCATAGTATTTTGGATTCCATAACTTCACAGAATTATATACGTATTATACACAAACCTGCTTCAACGGATATTTTTGAGCCCTTCGTGAGCACGTGTGACCCACCCGTGTCATTATCATGAACGTTTAACATTATTCTCGGGCCCTGTTTATAAAGAAGAACGCACGATCTTAACTTTCATTTCAATAGGACTTATGCATAATAGATCAGTCTTACAATGGACCGGGCTTCATTATCGATTATGAATCAATTTGTTAAAGCTGAGTGGCATTCCTTGTTCAGTGACACGAGGGAAAACCTGCGCCCATTAAGGGACTTATCGAAGTCAACATTCGAAGTCAATTTATCGGCCTATCTGACAGTCAAAAAAGTTAAAGACCCCCCGCCCCTTTTCCATTCGTTTATCCTGCCAGACACACAAAAAAAAAACATCCCATTCATCCAGCGTGGGATGATTGCTATAATTCTATAGTTGAGACCAAGCAATTTATGAAAAGCCACGAAACTTTGTAGCGCGCAAAGTGAGCCAAGTATAAGTGGAGATTACATTGAGAAAACTGTTTTCTTTCAAAGAAAAGTTTAAATCAGGCAAACCGTTGAGGCCACACTGACCACTGTTGGAGATTCTCACACTTTGTCTTATTCACTTTGCCCCTGAAACTGGAAAACTATCTAGACGGAAGGCCAGGACTCTGTGTAGGGCATATAGCCCTAGGCCTATAGCCCATGGGCGTAGGGAGCTGTTTGAGATTGGGGGCAGAACCTTGTTTCGGATCGCCGTTCTGGGGAGGGGTCTAAGGGGAGGGGGTGTCCTCTTTCCCCTTTGGAAAATTTTGCATCATTTTGGACAAATTTTAAGGTAAATTGCTGCAAATTTTTGACATTTTTTCAGAAGAGACAAATAAGGGTTCCCTTTTGGAAAATTTTTGGATATTTGAGGGTCCTTAGATGCAATCTGGTGCATAATTTTGGACAAATTTTAAGGTAAATTACTGCAAATATTTTAAATTTCTTACAGAAGAGACAAAAAAGGGTTTCCTTCTGAAAATTTTTGGATATTTGAGGGACGTCCCTAGATGCAATTTGGTGCATCATTTTGGACAAATGTTAGGGTAAATTACTGCAAATATTTTATATTTCTTACGGAAGAGATAAACAAGGGTTCCCTTCGAAAAATTTTTGGATATTTGAGGGACGTCCTTAGATGCAATTTGGTGCATCATTTTGGACAAATGTTAGGGTAAATTACTGCAAATATTTTAAATTTCTTACAGAAGGGACAAAGAGGGGTTTCCTTTGAAAAATTTTTGGATATTTGAGGGTCCTTAGACACAATCTGGTGCATCATTTGGGACAAATGTTAAGATTAATTACTGCAAATTTTTGACATTTCTTACGGAAGAGACAAATAAAGGGATTTTCGCCCTTGGAAAGTGGGGGGTTGAAGCATACTTCCGCCCCACAAATTTCACTAAGGGCGGCATCCCCAGCCCCCTCTCCCTCCCACTTCGTACGCCCTTACTATAGCCTTCTGCAGGCATAAACCCATGATTGTATTTTAGAATGATTTCACTTAATCCGAGAGTGTAGAAGGTACAATAACCCAACAATGCGTAAGCTTAATGCGTATGCGGGAAGAGCAAGAGAAAATGAAGGTAGTAGTCATTAACTTTGCTTTGCAATAAACACATTAATCTTTTGGCAAATTCTCATTACATTTCTCTTGTGTTCCTTTTACTTTGCCTTTATAAGCCCAATAAATTACCCTGGGCCCGGGTCATCTGTTGCCCCCCCCCCCTCCGTCCTTTGGCTGTCCGGATGCAGATATCGTATTATTTATACAAAACCAAACTATGAAAGATGACTTTTCAACTGCATAACATACTAAGTGCCATAAAAATTTGGGATCACTGTGAAAAATCTGACCTTATGAAGAAGAAACACATGTGAACTTCCCTATCGAGGTGGCCATGCGCACCTGACGGGGCTGTCATGCCAGTCTTCCAAAGGTGGAATCCTTTAATCATCTTTACTTACGAAAATTTGCAATGGAGTGGACACATTTACATTCTGATTTTTAAATTTTGGTGGATTTTGGAGTAAAGTATGGACAGTGCTTTGTTCATCGTTGTCTACTCTCCTCCCACCTTAACACACCCCTGTAGTCGACTTTTCTCATGGGTAGTCTGTATTTCTAGAAGGGGAAAAGTAGGTAGGGGGTTTCGCTAATGTTATAAGGAAGCTTGATGGAAATGAGGTGTTCTCCCGAACCTAATTCACCTTCGAGTCGCCCTAATTAAAGACTGGAAAGGGAGAATATAGATTTACCTTGATTAGAATATAAATTCTTGCGCCACTCTAGATCTGTGCCTTTCGGTATACAAACAAATCCCTTTTCGCTTGTTGTGGAAATTTATTTTGGCTTTGTCTGATAGTTCATTACCCATGATCCCGTAGATAGGACTTACGTTGTTTGCCTCGCCCTCATTTACTCTTTTGTGGACAGTTGATTTAATGTTTTAGATAAGATCCGCTGTGTATGTATAGTACTCCAAGTTCTTGCAAAGATGTGCTGCAGCACAGTCGAGTGGACCATAAAGAACACCGAGTCGTTCGATTCATTGAGGAACAGTTAAGAGCAAAAGCCAACGCACGGAAGAGTGGGTGCTAGGTGAGGGTCGCTGAAGAGAAATGAGGATCCCCTTCCTGGTTACGTCCATGCATCCAAACGGACGGGGTGGTAACAGAATATCTAAAGGTATCGTTGTGATATTCTTTCTATCATTTACTGTATTGCATAAGACGATGTGTTTCCGCCTTGGCATGATCATGGAGTTCTTGCGTCGGAACGAGGTAGTAACTCCATGACATGATCATGTGATCAAACTTGTAATGGGATCAAAACGAAGGATGCGTATGGGTATGCCGGAGCGCATGCTCTGACCAGGTGGTTAATTGAAAAGAGTATCTTACGAGACAAAAATGACATCAGAATCCAACGTACATAGCCTGGACTAGCTGACTCAGCCCTGTTGCCGTACCATGTAAGGGCTGTTGTCGTTTTTAGAAGCAGCTGGCATGGCGACCCCGATAGAAAGTGACGGCGGGGTGCGGGCCAGAGGATTGTTGATTATGTAAATTACGGGAAGCGACGGATCGGACGTAGGGCTACAGGGGATAGGTTATAGGGGTTCAGTTACAGAAGAACTTAGAAAGCTTTTACAAATCACTATGATTTATTGGTGTACTATACATAGTTTACAAGATATCGGTCTACGTTCACTTCATGTATCTTGAGCTGAGATAGTGTTATGGCGTAAAACCTAAGGGCGTGTACAGTTACACAGTGCGCCAAGCGCGCATATTAAGTCGGTTGCCTGACAACTCCCTACCCTAACGAGGATAGCAAAGGTATCACTTCCATGACCCGTCAAGCTAGCTGTAGATCATTTAACGTAGGCTACTGAGGATAATAAAATCATTATGTTGTGCCCCTTCCCCACCTCTGGCGCCAGCCGTACTAAATATAGCTCTTGGTAAAAGCAAAATATGTAAAAGCAGCTAGACCCTATAGAAACCCCAAGAAGCTGTGGATCAATTACATAAATTGAGCCAATGACATAATGCTTTCAGTGGCCCAGCCAGGACTTTCCTAACGGGTTGCCATGCAGTATGATGTGTGATCGCCGGCCTGAGGGAGGGGTCTAAGGTGGTGCCCCTCCCCTTTGAGAAATTTTGAAAAATTAGGTGTCCTTACATGCAATCTGGCCATATTTACTACCTTGAAGTAAAATTTCAATTCTGAAAAAAAAAGTTTTACGTATTTTATATACTCAAACAAAAGTCGGCATCAGTGCAGGGGCTATGGCCTGGTGACACATAAAATACATTACTGAATCCACATTACGTGACATCCAAATGATGATGCCGAGCACTTTATAACTATGATCGTGTTTCAACTATAATTTTGAACGATTAATATGCAGACGAAGAGCTTGCAGCAATGGGGAATGGGCCGAAGGGAGCAGTGGTGTCACCAAGGGGGGGGGGGAAGGGGCAGGGGGAACGTTCCCCCAAAGACTGGCTGTGCCCCCGGGTTTCCCAAAAAAAATGAGATTTTGGGTTTGACAAAAATTACGCACAAACATACCATTTGCTTAGATTTTGATATGTAAAAGAGGACCCGCTATCAGTTAATCACTCAAACGTACGACTAAAATTGCACAAAATGTTCTCAAAACTGTAATTTTGCTGTGCGCTTCGCGCGCATCTATTTGTCAGACTGTATGAAGGACAGCCTTGTTGGGAGATGTAATCCACAGCTAATGTTTCAACCCTTTACTTTCAAAAGCTGTGAGACAACTGAGGTCTTATGTTTGAAAACTCAAAAGATGACTTTCGTTGCCTTCTTCAATGCGTTTCAATAAAGCTCAGTGCATAAAATTCAGAACATGATTCACTGTCCCCATTCTCAACCCACAACCCCCCCCCCCATCATGAAATCGTTAGAGCGAGTAAGGGTAACACAATGGTCAATGGTAAAATTATATTTTTGTGGCTTGCCAGTGGCGTACACAGAGGAGGCCACAGGGCCATTTTTTTTTTTTTTCTTTTTTAGTTCCTAAAAATATGTAAATTTTTAACACAAATTTTACTTCAAAAGATAGCATATGTGGCACCAGATTGCATGTAAAGACATCCAATTTTTCAAAAATTTCCAAAAGGGAGGGGACTAACAAAGCAAACGCCTTTCAGAATGCTTTTTCGTCGTAAGGGTGTACTAACAATCACCATCTATTGTTCTTACTTTGTGCTCTGATCAGCTCCGTGCTGAACACTGAAAACGACTTGGTCAAGTAGTGGATAATTGTGTTTATCTATGACGTCATTACATTGACTTGCCACGTGCGTACTCTGGAATCCAACCACATACAAAATGTTTTAGTACAAGAAGTTCCGAAGTACATAGCATACACTCACTACAGTACATGCGGTATATATTAAACGCGTAGATATATACGGTAAACGTGGAAAGCACAGCTACGAGGAGAAAGCTTCACGCCCGACCATCTGAAAATGACGACAGAAAAAGGTAGAAGATGCGAAAAAACCTGCGTAGTCCCAGAGATGTCGCGTTGCCTTTAAGGCTTATTGTACCGGATTAGATTGTGTTGCATCTATAGATTTGAAAATAGAATGGCATCGCTTTGTGGGTTAGGGTGTGAAATGTAACCACATTGACAAGTAGCCTACATGTAGGCTAATACACTTACAGTAGGCCTACATATTTATTAATTAGTGATTACTTTTTGTACTGTACGGTGTACTTAGCCTTGTTAACTTGTTAGGCCAGGCTATAGCCTAGGCTAGTCTGTCTAGCTATAGCCTAGGCTAGTTCTAACGTTAGGCTTGGGCCCCACAGTACTTAAGGCCTAGGCCTAACTCTGAACCGTTTGGCCCTAATTAAAGCCTAACTTCAGGCATACAGTGTCAGAAGTACTGAGGCCTGGTCTGCTGAAATAAGTATAGCCTAGGCCTATATATGTGTAATGCACACTGTTAGTGTTACTCATAATTTGACTGGGATTAGTCACCATACTCTGGGCGTGTTTTTTCATCAGTAATCCAATCATGTAGGCTAACATTTAGCTTTGGCCTAGGCCTATAGGTCAAACGTTAGGTTTAGCCTAGGCTATGGTACATGTCGTTTGCTAGCCTAGGTACAATTATTATAGCCTAGAATACCCCGGCCTGCCTTTCAGAAGGTCTGCTTTCCAAGTGGAGTCAGAATCGCAGCCAAAGGCCAAAATATCTCAGTTCTAATTTAGCCTAGAATCAGTTCCTGGAAGTGACATAGGCTTTGCAACCTAAAACTTACAACTCCAAATTAAAAGTTCAGTGACAAGTCAAGTTCCAAAACAGCGAGGAAGAAGCGTAACAAGTGTGGAAAGAAAGGGTAGTCAGTGGGATTCAAACGGGGTACACTGCAAGAAAACGAACGTGATGCACTGAAACTGTATTGCGAGTCTATGCCCTAACCAGAGACTGTCATTCCGTCATAGGTACTTTCCGCCATAGAAAACGTGCCTTTCCGCCATGGCGGAGAGACACGTTTTCTATGGCAGAATGTACACATTGTTTGTGAATATCATAGGATAGGTTTGAACTATGGAATATGTACAAACTCTCGATGGGGATCTTGGGGAAATGCAGTTTCTTTTCATGTAGCAAAATAAATAAGTAGGCTTAGGCGAAGCCTACACATTTGTACAGCAGCTGTAAGGTTTCCCTCCAGAAAAAAAAAGAAAACCGAAGAAGGGATGGGAGCAGGAGCCGAGAAAATTTCCCATTATATCTTCGCCTGACCTAAGCGAATAATAAGACTCTGGGAATTCAACTGTTAAATTAAAGTCTGTGACATGTATGATAACCTGACAAAACGAGACGATGTAGACTTAGTTATTCTGCACAGATTACATTTGGCATTTATGGTAATAATTGACTATTTCTCACTTTCTCAAGCCTATCTGGGGCTCTGGACTTCCAAAATGTTTCATTTATTGCAAGGAAAACAAAGTCCTTAGCTTTCTTAAATTTTTAGAAAGTACCTTTCCCCAGTAGGTTTCGCACCTTTCTGCCATGGCGGAAAGGTTTGAATCCTATGGCGGAATGTTATGGCGGTATGTACCTATGGTGGAATGACATTAGGTTCCTTAGGTTCGTCCTAACCTTTAGTGCTGCGAGCCGAGCTGACAGCCAACGATTTTAAATATTATTAGTACTGTAGGCCTACAGACTAATTTTACGTACAGTCTAATTCCATTGCGTATATACATGTCTATACATAATATATCTCTATACGTATACCCCCTAGGGTATACGTAACCCTAACCTTATCTCTATGCACACCACGTATATGACCCTATCCCTACAGTATCCATACGCACACCACATAAACCTATTTCTGTCCGTATGTGTACCGTATATACAGTAACCCTATCCCTATGCATAGCATGATACTGTACGTCACTTCCGGGCACTGATTCTAAACTAGAGCCAAGATCTCCAAATTTGCTTGCAGCTTGAGTCAGAATGTACAGTACCCTCCATAATGTAGCTGTTTTCTATATCTTAAGAATACTTCCCTTCCAGAACGTTCTTTTCCCAGTGGAGTTGGTACTTGGAGTTGCAGTCCAGCTAGCCTAGGCCTACTGTACAGTAGTGTGAGTGCACTGTGACTGTGACTCCACTTTGCAGAATACATGCTTTACAAATTTGAGAGAGCAAGTTTCTTTCCCCACCTCAACTCCGATTTCACCTTTACTGTACCTCTACCTTCAGTCCTTTCTTTCCCACCTCAACTTTGACTCTACTCACCTCTTCCTCCAGAGCCCTTTATGAAGTTTCTCACCATGACTCTGACTCCAGCAGTGCATGATACACCAAATTACCCATACAGGACTGCTGCAGAAGAAGTTCATTCCTTACTGCAACTCCAGATTCCACCTTTTCCTCGACTCAAGCAGCAAGTGCAATTGCATCTTCACAGAGGCTCTGACTCCACCCTTAAAGTAATTCGTAGCTTTGTTCTCACAAAAAAAAAGTTATTTCCTTTCCCACCACAACTCCAACTCTACTGGACTTAAAGCTATGACTGTTAGTCCCAAACCAGTTAACCTGTTTCTGTGGCCACTAAAACAGGTTAAATCAAAACCGGTTTTTCAAAAAGTACAAATTTGACCATGCATACTGTACATACTGTATATACCATGCACAAGGTCTATATGTAGCCACCTTTTGGACACTGGATTATAATGTTGACAATGGCAAGATTATTAGCGTAAATAAAACCGGATTACTTGCTTCCTTTATGTCTGCAAATATGTATGTTTACAGTGTTAAGTATCATATATAATACCTGCATAGCATTCATCGTGATTAGCGAAATCATGCCAAGAAGCTGGAGTGCAATAAAAACAAAAATATGAATATACTGTATACTGAGAAAGTACATGGGTATAACTGCAGAATGCCCTGCCCCAAAACCATTCTCGCCGAGACTCATGGAGTAGCGGTCACAGTCAGCATGATGTTGATATAATAAACTGTAGAATACCAGTAAGTCAGAGTCAAGTCTTCTCTTCACGGAGGACCGGGACCCTGACTCCACTCCAGTGGATTCTAGTGTTATATATATATATTCACCTCCCACACAGTGAGCATTATTCACAGGACGGTTTTACTTTATCTATTGAAGACTTATACATAATGTTTTTGCGACATGGCATCACAGGTTGGTCAAATTTTCGTTTTCTACCACTAGTAGGGCCTAAACCGATAGTAGCAGTTATGCACCAAGAATCTCTTTTACATCTTACTGTTTCAAAAGCGAAGCAACTCACTTAGGGCCAAAGACTGCAGTTTAAATTACAGTGACTGTAACTTTGTGAGTGTTATTTAAGTATACCAGGGAGGTGGTTAGAACCCCCTTTGTATACTAACTGTAGTTCAGTTCACACAGTGTAGTGATAATTCTCAGTAGTTCATTATTTACAAACATTTTCTACATGCTGTAGAAGGCGTCTGTTATTGTCTGACGTAGCGTGATAAAAAGGATTTAATTGGTGGATTTCAAATTAGGGGTGACGAAGGTGTGCTTTTGTATGCATAATTGTTTGGGTGAACAAATTTGTCAGTTGTTACAGAAAGGTTAATTACTTGTTAGTAAGTGCTCACTGGGTAGAATATTTTTCCCAGTTACCGCTCTTTCATCGAACGGGATCCGATCGTAAGTAAAAATGGATAGGTTAAATATAAAGCCTCACAAACGCAGTATTTCCCTTTAAGACTTTCAGTACAGTATTCATTACAGTAAAGTACAGTACAGTACAGTGCAGTAGGTGTAGTTGCCCTTCAGCCAATCTTAAAAATACAATGGAAATGGGTTGAAAACGAGAGCTCAAAAACCAGATACTGTACAAAGAATTTAACATTCTCAGACAAAGACCTAGAATGGGAAATTTAAATCAACACTAAAATAAGAACTTTAAACAGTAGTACCATGTAAAAACACTGATTAATAAGAACTTAGGGTATGAAACATAAAAAAGTAAAAAGGAGAATATTGTTTTGGTTGTAAACTGTAACAGCTGGTCTCAGTTGTACTGTACTGTACAGTACTTTGTGTATCTGGCAGCAATTTTTTTTATTTTTGTAATGCACGAGGCTCTATTACAGTCTTGTCCTCTTCAAAATACAGTACCGGAACTCAATGTTGGCATACAGTGACAGTATAAAGTAGGGAAGAGAGTAGTACAGTATATGCATTTACCAGGCCTGAAGAACTCAGACTCATTTTGTGTTAGCGTTTATTATTGAAATTGCCTGTGTATTGCTACAGTACAGCAGTTGCTAAGAGGATGCTCCCATCTACAGTATATGCCTACATATACAGCATTACATTTCATTTACAATTTCGGGTCACTTACAGTTATACAGTAGCACAAAATACAGGGGTACTATACTTCTGGTTTGGGCTACAGTACATAGAAGAAATACTAGTTAAATTTTGAGGGAAATTTGAAGAAAATTTGACCATTGGGCATGATGTCAGTGTGCCATTAATGCATTTTATTTTCTTTTTTTTTTACTTCCAATGCTCAGCTGACCTTGCAAATGGAGATGTTACTCCTGAAGAAAAAGTTGCTAAGGCAACAGACATCACCAAAGCAAGCATTCGACAGAAGATTTGGGATTACATAGAAGATAACAACCTTGCAGAATTTCCAAGGCCAGTCCACAACAGAATCCCAAACTTTAAGGTGAGATTATGGGGAGACACTTGCTAAAAGTCTTCTAGTGGCAAGGTCAGGGAGGGGGGGTTTGAATACAAGTTTGTAACTGGAACAAGCATTGTATCATGGAAATGCAACTCACATGTTTCAAATCACACAGCAGTACTTTAATTTCTCCAGATTGGTTCTTTTCTGATGTGTTAAGAGATAAGTCTCCCCCGCCCCTCGTCCAAAAAAGTGTACTGTATGTACAGTAGGAAGCAGTGTGGGCCCAAAAGGGACATTGATATTAAAGTGGTCATTACAAAAATATGTGGGGGGTTGGTTTTTTTTTTTTTTTGTATTTTTTGGGGGGGGGGGACCTTAGGGGACCTTGATGCCAGATGCTACTGAATCATGTATAGCAGAACTAAATTTCACAACTTTCTTTAGCAATTTCAGTACAGCTTAAATAGCAGCACTATGTGGTCACTTTGTATAATTTTTCACACGCTTCTTCCCCATTGAGACTTTGCACATTTTTTGCTCGTAGGTTCATATTTGCCCTCACTAAGTTTATCCCCCCCTTGTGTGCACCTGCATGTGCTTACTTTCAGTTTACTTCCGGTTAAAAATGTGATGATGAATCTATGTTTCTTTTGTCAAAAGAATCACTTCTCTTTGTTCTGCTGTATTTCAGCAAGAAAACAAGGCACAAAATACTGTATGATTCATTTGATGTACTGTACAATTGATACATTACAGGTAAATGAATATTATGAGCAGTGCTCACTACAGTGAACGTCACTTGATCGAAAGTTTGCAAGACCAAAGATCCTAACTTTAAACTCTACAATTCTTGCCCTAACCATTGTCCTAACCTGAACCCTAATCCTACTGGGAATCCTTACCCTACTGTACATACTTCAAACCCAAAGAAGATTTCCAGTCAAGCAGATCTTCGTTCTAGTGTTCAAATCTTCATTCTAGTGACGTTTCAGTCTCATGAGCATACCCTTCTATTTTTAAAGGAAATTCAATGCACTACTGAACAGACTGCCAGTCTATGTTGGTGACTGGATATAGTTTGACTGGGTGCTACATTAATCTGTTGGTTATAACTACCAATGACCCCTTGTGATTGGTTCATTGGATCTAAGACCAGCGAACACCTGACAGTGTTTCAATACATACAGTACAGTACAGTACACCAGAATTTATGGCAAGGTCCTTTAATGGTGCTACATGTACGCACAGTACTTACATGACACAAAACAAAGGCCTATGGATAAACCCCTCGCAGTGATTCACAATGGATGACTGCACTTTGATCGATATAAAAAATTAAATCTTCACAATAATAGCCATGCTGATTCATCAATGATTACTGGCAGATCAGTGAAATTTTAGCATCCTGCGGCCCATTACATACTGTAGGAGATAGATCAGATTACACTTACCACTGTACAGTAGCATACTGCAAAAGCAAACATGGCAGTGTACAGTACTCTGCAGTAGCATACTGCAGGACCCTGGACAATAAACTCAGTACAGCTTTGTTTTTGTTGAAGGTTCAGTACAATAGAACTAGAATGATACTTTTAGTGATCAGAGGAGGGGCTAGAAGTAACATGAATTGGGAAAATTTGGACTGTCTGGGATGATTTTTATTGGCCCATACACTGTAAAAAGAAGGCCTTCATTAAGTCGAACACTTAGCTCTACGGTGCCTTCCCCTGCCAACTCTTACCCCTAAAGCATTAAGCATGACTTGTGCTATTAGAATAACTTTTAATATAGATACACAAAATTTTATTTGATTATTCTCCAGGATTCTAATGCTGCCTCTGAGAAGCTGAAAGAAGTAGATGCCTTCAAGAATGCCAAAACAGTGAAAGTGAACCCAGATAAACCTCAGGAGCAGGCTCGTTTCTTGACTCTAGAGGTGAGTTATTGTAGTGAACCCAGATAAACCTCAGGAGCATGCACGTTTCTTGACTTTAGAGGTGAGTTATTGTAGTGGAGAGTTGCCTTACAAAAGGAACCTCAGTACCTTTGTTCTCTGGTGAATCCTACCTTGGGTGTTGCAGCTGAATGGAGTTACGACTGCAAATTTGGTTTCTTTACAGTGATGTCATAAGTGCCTGTGTGCCAAAATGCCAACTGAGTGTAGGGTGATTTTTACTTACTGTATGCACAGATTTGCCAGCTTTAGAAAAGGATCACAGTCAATGATGGTATCCGACGGAAAACATGGCAATGGAATACTGTACGGTAACTGTAAAGCAAAAAAGCTTAAAGAGCTAGTTTTCTCAGCAATAATTTATTAAAACTCATACAAGAACAGAAATGCAAACATTTTAGAAGGCAAAAATGTGATTTTTGTTCATACTTATTGACATTCCTAAAAGTTATTTGAAGTTGTAATACAACAGGAAGTGGAGTCCCTACTTGACTCCTGTCCCAGGAGTTGAATTTCCCCCTTTTGCAAAACTGACTCTGGGAGAGGCAACTGACAACATCATTGACTATTGTCTTGATGCCTCTTTGAGGGGTAAACATAGAGTGGGCAACAGCTCTTTACCATCAGTGTTGTTTGTTGTAGTTTGTCAAGCCCTGATGTTCTTCAGTATGACCTCTACTAACTGTTGTATATTCTACTTAGGGTGCAACATTCTAAAATTAAGAGTGGTTTGAAAACATGTTGTCATACAATTGCCTGTAGACCTTATTTCTGAGAGGGTCTGTGTGTGACATGAGAAAATTTAAAATTTGATTTAATAAATTTTACCAAACTGGCTATCATATACAGTACAGATAGTGCTTTTTATCTCTTTTAGAGTGAACTCCTTCTGTTTCAGCCGAAACCCTGGCCAACCATCTAAAGTACTGTTAATCTCTTTACAGTAGGGGCTGATCTCATTGTACAGTAGGGGCTGATCTCATTGTACAGTAGGGGCTGATCTCATTGTACAGTAGGGGCTGATCTCATTTTACAGTAAGGGCTGATCTCATTGTACAGTAGGGGCTGATTTCATTGTACAGTAGGGGCTGATCTCATTGTACAGTAGGGGCTGATCTCATTGTACAGTAGGGGAAGGTAGATTGGAGGTGGGCAGGATGAACAATGGCAGGCAATTTTTGCAGTGAGGGTACTAAAGTATGGGGTCAGATTGCCTTATCAGTATGGTTGTTGTACAGTATTCTGTTGTGTAATCTGTGCATGCTGGACGATACTGCATCTTTGATATCCTAGTTTTTGTCTGTGATGTCACTTGATACTTCCACCTCATGTTTGCTACTGTATGCCATCACCAGTGCACAGTTATAGTCTGGAACACCATTTAAGGGCTGTGTCAACCACAGGGTATGAAATAGGCAACTGCACTACTGAACAGACTGCCAGTCTATATCAGTGACTGGATTTAGTTTGACTGGGTGCTACATTAATCTGTTGGTTATAACTACCAATGACCCCTTGTGATTGGTCATTGGATCTAAGACCAACAGACATAAAAAGAGAAAGTACTGTGAAGAGGAAGGGTGAAATTAAGGTTAGCTGACCAGGAGCCACCAAAAAGAGTCTCCGGGTTCCCTGGTTTTTAGTGCAACTAGGAGACAATGATGTACCCTTATTAGGGACTTCAAGGATAACGGGAGATACTTTCAGTAAAAAGTGGCGCCTGGTAGCATTCTTTTTAGGGTCAAGGGGTGCTATTTGGTTGGAAACGAGTGCTAAAAAATGCCAAAAAGTGCCTGCTTAATTTCACCCTTGGTGAAGACATTATTTCCCCCTCCAACTCCCCCCCCCCCCAATCCCTGACAGTTTTCACCCAGACAGTTTCCTTTACAGTTTCCTGTAGACATGTATCTTCCTTTAGGAGATTTCACACAGGACAATTTTGTGTTGCTGGAACCTATGGTACGCTCGTACCCTCATTCTGATGCGTTAGTTATTGTGTAGGGAACTGAAGTAGTTTGCAGAAGTAAAGGGGTATCACTGGCAGACCTTGGTTACACCTACAGGTATATGTTACAAAGTCTCAATGTTCCGACACACTTAATCGTAATAATCTCTTCCAAAGCTAATGCTAACCTAACACTGTCGTAGCAAGCTGGTGGACCGGGTCCAGGGGGCCCCCAACCAAATGTTTAAAAAAAAGTTCTCAAATGTAAATAATCGTAACTCTGCCTAATATCTTACCACCCAGTAAAGACCCTAAAGGAACCATAAGGCTAGCAACAACTACAGAACTGCTTTTGGTGAACCATTTAACAATGGTTAGAACATCCGACTCTCACGCGGGAGGCCCGGGTTCGATTCCCAGGTCGAGTCATACCAAAGACTAACTAACTAACCATTTAACAATGGGATATGGAATTGAACCCGGACATGGTGTGTGCTGGGTCTCACTCTTACCCCGTTCCTCTGCGTGGAGATTGGAGGGGTCTTACTGTAGGAAAATGGGTTAATGATACCATTGGTTTGGGGGCTCCTCACTGTATCTTGTCCATGGGCCCCCGAGGGTCTTGCTACGCCGCTGTAACCTAACCCTTGATATAACACTGACCATCTTGTAGACTTTTTGGAATGTAGAGATGGTAGGACAAAGATGGAACAGAGGGCAGTCACTGCAGTCCTTGACAACTTATAAGCATAGATTCCATACTTAAAATGCAGTCTTGACTCCTCCTGAAGGCCGAAATATCGGGCGGAAGTGCTGATCACTGTTCAGTCATTTTGAAAACATACAGGCAAATGAATGTCATACAAAAGTATTAATACTTGTTACTTTGAAATATTGTTAATTTAAGAAGTATCACTCCTCAACAAATTCCACTTAAAAAGAAGTTATTTTTCCTTGTGGCAATCCACATTAGTACACTTGAGCATAAATGCACAATGACTGGTTTGAACTTCAAAAAGTTATTCATTGGTCATGTTTCTACAGGTGTGGTATTTTTAAATGACACACTTTTATATGCGCATTCAATTTCATAAACGCTCATAACTGAAAGCAAGTAATGCTGGGCATGCAGAAGTGTTCATCAACTAACATTCTGGATAATAATAAACAGAAGAATGTATTCTGATAGCAGGGAAACAAGCCAGTGAGTCACAACTTGAAAAAAGGCTGTGGCCTGCTCGATTTAAACCAATTGGTTAGAAACCTCATCTAACTAACTCTGATAGCATATGCAATGCATACATAGGCATTGTAAAAACATACATGGGCTAAACTCTTTTAAAAATGTCATTTTTTGTAACACGTTTATGTTTCATGTACACAAAGCAAGGAAGAGAACCATGCGCATGTCAAATTGGTACTTCCTCCCGATATATGCGTCTCCATGAGGAGTCACTGAGCCTAACAGTGTTGGTATAGGAGTTTGGAATCTTTTGTGTATAATATCTTTGGTCCTTGAATCTTACTGATGCAGAGACAGCTATTACCCTAGGTATGTGAGAAGAGACCCTGTACCTGACCCATCTGGGGCAGATCCAGGTTTTTTGTTTGGGGGGTGCTTTGGATTCATCCATTGGGGAGAGTGTCATCCATCTGAAGGACCTAGATATAAATTGCACTCTCAATATGGTGTACTGTACGAGTTTCTGTATTAAAGCCGTGACCAGGAGGAAGGACATCAGTGAGATGTCTGCGATAGAACGTTAAAGGAGCAGTTATGTGAAAATTTTAGTCTTGGAAATTTTGGGGGTTGCAGGTGCCCCCCTCTGCATCTGCCACAGCGTGACCCCTCAAATTGTGAAAGGCACTAATTGTAGAATTTAAGACCATTCCATTTATTGCACAGGTAAACAGATCTCTGTGTTATCTCTCCCTAAACAACCCTTCCAAAAGATGGGGATCATTGTGTCACATGACTCAGAAAATGCTCAGCAGGTTCCTGTGTGAGATGAAAAGAATAAAACATGCTAGTCAGGATTGTTGCTTTAGTGTACATCATGGCCCATCACTACTCAAGGGCTGGGGTAGTATTTTGGAAAAGTTGTAAATAAATAATAAATAGACTCTTATCAGAAGGTGGTAGCCAGTTGGTTTAAACTGGTGGTTTGTTGGGTCTCCAATCCCAGTGCTCAATATCCTCCAATAATTTGTGCCAGTCGAGTCCTGTGAAGTTAAATGAAAAGGGACCGGTTAGCATGCAGTTGTAGCTAAGGTGATATGCACATGTGTAGGGACTTATTTATGTTGAAAGCTGAAGGTAGACTGCGGTAAGTGTTAACCACTGTCTGCTAGTTATTACTTATATACCTACACTTAAGTCTACACCGAGACCGAACGTGAATGCGGTGGCTAGTGAGTTAGCCAACCCTAGTAACATCGGTCCCTAAGTTGAAGTAGGCTGTTGTGTGGAGGCAATCGAATATGAGTCTAGCTCTGCCAGTGCGTAGACTTGCCACCAGTATGTATGCTAATCTGGCAGATGTAAAATGCTGCCAGCGATAAATTGCCCGAGGTTGCACTGCCTGTTATTAAGCCATACCCCAATAAGCTGACCGTGGCAGTTGTGAATGCTGCAAAAGTTGAAATGAATTGCCTACCAGAAAATACTACAATCTGCTATGCTGCAGGGCTAGCCATAGGTCTAGATATGCTTCAGTAAGGTAGTAATAAGCTATGTAGTTACTGATAAGTAATGCCTACAGTTAGTTACTAATTAGGATAGTGTACGTAAGGCCTATACACACGCGATGACATAAGTGTTATGAAAGTGCACCTTGCAGCGCTAAACAATGAAAGTGAACGTGTCTAGATAGAATGGGGCCAAAGCGAATAACTGTAGAAGGCCTAAAATGTAATCTGCAATGCTAAGTACCCTACGGTACCTGTTGTTCTCTCTGCTAGATTATGACGTCTCCATATTTGCTGGTAAGTGCGGAGAAATGAGGCCCACTGCTGAAAGGAATCCAGCACTGCAGTGTAGTACAGTATTACTGCAGCGCGTAGTGTGTGCGAGTAGAGTGTGGGCTGGATATACAGCTATGGCTTAATTAACATAATATATGCAGGTATGCTTGTATTGGAATGTAACAGAAGAGTCCATTCAGGAATGAGGTCACTACAGTATAACACCATGGAAGTAGAGTTAAAATGATTTTATATGTGAATATGTGTGTGGTACTGTAGGCTCCTTTGCTCTTTTCAGGCGAATAAGACTGTGTTGGTGCCAACCCCCAGGATGAGAAGAGGTCTCTTTAATAGGGTGGTACTACCTGCAGGAGCTAACAAAAGCCAGCTAAGAGAATGTTGTACTTTTCAGGTAAGCTTTTCATTCTCTAATATTCCTTGCAGATTAAAAAATAGTTTGCCAGACATGCTACTGGTTTGCAAACTGGCCTATATGGAGCATTTCTCTTCAAAATGATTCCAGAAATTATCACAGATCTGAAACAAATTTCTAGAACATCAAGGTAAAGAAAGTGCAAGCAACCTCGAAGATTATGTGATTAGGGCCTGCAGCCAAAATCCCTCACAGAAAAATGTTGAGTGCAGAAAATACCTGCATGCATGTACTGGATCATGTTTTCAATTTGTATGTAGTTTCACAAATAGAATAATGGAAAATATCCTAGATTTAGATCCCATGTAGCCCTTGTGAACATCTTTTCTTCCCAATAGTTTGAAGCAGCACAGAAGCAAATTATCAGGTTAAAAAAATTGTGATCTTCTTGTAGTTTGAAAATACTGTTGTACTTGTGAAAAGATTTTGGAACATTCAAAAAAATTTTTCGTATGTTTGTTAAGACTTGTGAATTTTAGAGAAACTTTTCAAAGTACAAAAAGTTAATTCTTTTTTCATGTGACAACAGTATGCTTCTCTAAAGATGAAAACCTCTGAAAGAAGTTAAGATTCGTTTCTTGGTATATTTCATGTTTACAGGGCATTAAAGTGAACAGCGCCCCTGTTGGAATCGCAGAGAAGTATCAAGTAGACTTGGTGGTGATTGGGTCTGTGGCTGTATCTGAGTCAGGTAAGGCATTTGAATGTTCAGCATCTGTTGTACTGTAACCACTGTCTTATAGCACATGCCTTGAAGTGCACATGATTGAAAAAACTTAAGTAAACCTCTTTTACCTGACCATGATGACAGTTGGGACCATGGAAATATTCAGTTTCAGCTTGAGCCGTAAGTACTCTTTATGGGGTCTCCAACAAAATGTGCCAAAATATTTTCCAAGGAAATTTGATGTGACCTCCAAAATTAAGGAGAACAAGCAAACAATATGTGGGTACTATTTTTTTTGACTATTGATATGATAAACATTTTGTAGACTTGTTGATTTCTGCAACTATAGAGGTCTGAATGACCAATGCTTTTTATACAGTAAATGTGTGTTTATGCGAAGGAAAGCTCTAATGATCGTTAGAAGTTTCTGGAATGTAAATTTGGCATAAATTTCCAAAAATGTAGACGAGTGTAGAAGACTCCCAAACAGTCACCAGTATATTTTCGTAAGTGTTGCTGTCAATAATTTTAGGTTCATAGGCCACTATGACACTTTCTTTTCAGAGTTACTCAAACCAGATCTTTCTCTAACATTTATTTTATGTGGAATATCCAGCCTTTACCCAATATGTCTCTCTTATCAAGAATTTCTCTTCCAAATTTGACAAAGAGGTTAAAATTGTATTTCTGTCCAGATGTGTGTCTATTTTGCAATACTGGACATCATATTGCAACTGGTGTTGTACCAATATTGCAAGTAGCCAATATTACCGATAATGATATTTTAGTTTACAATGTCTGCTGATACTTTTATTTGAGACTTAAGAAGTCTGCATTTAACAGTAGGCTATGGTCACCACAATAAAATGTTGTTTCATCTTGATGAGGTGAAATATGGGAACTTGCATTCAAAAATACTCGAACAGAGTACCATTTTTATGACATATGGGGTGATAAAAATTAGGTAGTACCCACAGACCACGTAACCTGGGAAACTAATTAAGGGCCCCCCTGTCACAGTGTATCTCTTTTGCTTTTATGTAAAGATTCTTTGTCACAAATAAGCCACACTTATGCAAATCCTCTTTCTGCCCATAATAGTAACAATATCTTTATGAAGAGGGTGAGGTAGGGGGTACAAATTAAACAACGAACAAAGTTTGTACCTACAGTGCATCAGTTTTAGAACAAAAGAGGGTACCCTAGGGTTAAGGTGTCTGAGCATATCTTGGTCAAACTGGAAGTGTGATTAGTGGCAACAGGCTGTAGCAATTAGAATTTTCTGGCTTCAGAGCCCTCATTGGAATTTCAATTCCAACCCCATACAGTATCACGCTTACCAACATGCATCCTCCCTAGCCATAATCAAATCAATAGACTCATTCACTGTTTACAAACAAAGACGTCACTGCGTGTCGGTAAAAGAGTTTATAGAGCGCGCTTACACTGTCGTCACAATGCAAAGTAGATTTCAATTCGTCTACTCTCTGCGTGCAATCACACAAGCGCTTCCACACACAACACCGAACATACATGCATGTGTTCTTGCGCATGCTCTATGCCAACCAATGCCAACCAGTGACGTAACCGTGAACAGCCTAATAGGTGGTTTGTGGAGTGTTAAGGGTATCCAAGATCAATGGGTAGGGTACAGTGGATAGCCAGGTAGACCAAGTTACATGTGCCTACGAGTTCTGATGGAATATTTGCCTTTTTTTTTGTTCAAAATATAAGCAATAAAACTTTTTTTCATGCCTGTCCTTATTTGAAACATGTTAAATCGTGGGATCTCAAAATGAACGATATTTCAGATACATTGAACAAGGCTGGATGAGTGCCATTCCCAACAATGTTGGAAATAACTTTAGCAAAATATTCTTTGCAAGCAGCATTTTAACTGTTTGTGATGCTTCAGTCAGAAAGTGTTGTGATAAAATCTCTTGCCCTTGCCTTTGCATATTATCTTCAAGGTGGATGTTTCCCACAGAATACAGCATGAGTTTATGACCCTCTTTCCATGGCCCAAAATTTTTTGTACTACAAAAGTAACAGTGAAACTGTGGTACTTGTTATCACTTGTGTAATGAGCTCTAAATGGGATTTAGAGATAATGATATGTTTCAGCCTGTAAGCAGTGTTTTGGTAATACATGAGAGCTTCTGGGCCTTGTCCCACATGGTGGCATTCACAGGGGCTGCTTGAAGGATTCCTATAGAGACCAGCCACGCTGATCAGACATATTTGTTGTGATGGCTTGGCATTGTTCAATTATTTTAGGTTGAGACACCAGCTTAAATTATGAGTCTATTTGTGCCCCCCACCAGGATTTTCCTGATAAGAAATGTGGCCTGCCAACAAAAATTAAGAACCCCTCTTCTATAGTATCTTGCCTCGCTCTTTGTGCTGTTGTGATCACCACTTTGGCTACAGGGACCATACAGCTCTAAAACTTGAGCTCCTCTTTACTTGGAAATAACTACTGTTGTTGTACAGTGTACTGAACATTTGTCACTCTGTTTTTCTTTTCAAGGTATGAGAATTGGAAAGGGCGAGGGATTTGCTGACCTAGAGTATGCAATTATGTCTGCTGCGGGTGCAGCCACTGAAGATACAGTGGTGGTCACTACTGTTCATGACTGCCAGGTGACAGACATTCCCGAGAGTCTTATTCAGCCTCACGACCTGACGGTGGACTTCATTCTGACCCCTACGAGAATCATTGAGTGCTCAGGGGAGATAAAACAGCGGCCTAAGGGTATCATTTGGAGTATGTTGACAGAGGAAAAATTTCAGTCTATACCAGTCTTAAAGGAGCTGAGAGATAAAGATGAAGAGGCTGGAATTGACACATCTCTGAAACCTTCAGAGGATGAAGGAGGTAGGAAGAAGAGCAGTAGGCAGAGAAATTACCGAAGAGGTCCGGGGCAAAGACGGCAACGTACCAGACGCAATAGGGATCAAGGGGAGGAACCATCGCAAGAAAATGAAGAAAATAAACCGACAAAACGTACAAACAATAGGAGGGCACCTCCACAGTGTCCCCCAGGTTGCCGCATTTTCGTGGGCGGGGTGACCCGTCGTACAAGGGTATCAGAGTTCAAGACAGCAATAAGAGCCAAGGGCGTGTATCCCAAAAGAGTTGTATGGAGAGGAGCACGCGGTTTCTGTTTCCTTGAGTTTGATGTACCTGACAAGATCGAAGATGATGTCTCCCTCCTTGGGGACATTGCATTCAACAACGTGCAGCTCCGACCGCAGATTGCAATCGACCGAGAGGAGAAGAAAGAAAAGAAGGCAGTGAATGGGGAACAGAATAATACAAAAGAGGATGAAGGTGCCAAGGAAAATTTGAAAAGCGAGGACTAGATTCAAGAACAAGACTGCAGAAATCATCGTCATCTTCGAAGTACAGATGGTAGGATTTGTATGGTGAGGTTGAACACCTTTACAGTATGTGTGATTACTCTCTTTTCATTCAGAATGTAGGCGTGGCCATGTGGTACTCAGGAACCCTTTACGATGGTAGTAAAAAAGGGGCATGCAGTATTCTGTTGCCTGTACTTCTCCACTCCAGTACCTAGAACAGTGCTTTACTTTCATTCTTGCCTATTGTTATTTCAGACTAGAGTGGTAAATTTTCATCATCTAATTCTGACAAATTAGAGTGTGGCTACTCGCGCTTCTGTAGAACTTGATTGTAAGCGTTACAAGGAGATATTTGGTATATTGCTCAGTGCTGCTAAAGTTGGTGTACACTTTTTTAGTAGTAAATTATGGGTATCTGAAATGGTAGGGTATGAGAAGAAAAATCCCAGGAGTTGTCATGAAAAATGTGAGATTGGGCATGTATGGTACATTGAGATTTATGGTAACATATTCAAGCTAGGGATATTGGTCACTGTAAAGTTATTGCAACATACAGTATCTTGTAAGTGACAAAATTGAGAAAAAGGTTCATTTAATTTTTTTTTCTTTTTCTGTTCAATATCTCTACTGCATTTGTGTGGGTTTTGCAGCCTTTGCATCTACCTGTATATTAAATAGCATTAAAGTATAGCTTTGCTATGCATGTAACAGTACTACTGGAGGTGTTGCTATGATCAATTCCATTTTCAAAGTTTTTGACTCGTCAATGAATCAAAGGACTTTTAAATGAAGACGTCTTCCATAATCCGAGTAACTTTCTAAATCACAGTTAGTACTAGTGTGTGAGAGCCATGGGTGACAAAAACAAAAAAAAAGCAAGTTTTCATAAACAATTTTTCCAGTTCTTTTTCGGACTTGTTTTTTTTTTTTTTCATTCTTCTCTGTATTTCCTTGACATTCTGGTTTTGTTTCGATAATTTGTACAATTCTCTCTTTGTCATGTTTGTTTCATGAAGAAAAAGATGTTTGAGAGAAAAGTGCTTTAGGTTTCCAGATGTGGAATTTTACAATTACAGGTTAACAGCCTCTTACTCGAAACATGTTTTTAGCTTCAAATAAATTGCAAACTTTGTTAGTTATGTAAAAACCCTATTGATGTATAAGTTTTTCTGTAGCTCAGAGCAAGTGCCTATTACTGTACTGCCGTGTGAGTACAATACCATTACCAGGAGCAGGGCTCGAATTAACCGACGGCCCCGATAGCCATGGCTACCAGGTCCTTAGTGATGGCTGTGATTCCCCCCAGTAAATGTCCTATGACATAGCATAGAGCTATAGCCAATGTGCTCATTTTGGCTGTGCCCTTTTTCAAGCTTATTTCAAGCCCAGCAGGAGTGCAGAGTGCAACTGTAGTTTCTCTGATTGTTAGTACAAATATACAGCTTTTTACTGAAGTACAAGTACAACAGTTTGCAGTGGCATCAATACCATACAAGTATACCACTTTCATAGTACAAATAATCTTGTCTCCCTACATAAACTGAAAGCCTAACTTACCCCTTCCCTTTGAAATATAACTCCTCTACTGAGGAAATGTATCACCTCTCATCAAAATATAACTGCGTGTTTGGTCTGGTGGTAGAGCATCTGCCTCTCACGCGGGAGGCCCGGGTTCGATTCCCAGTCAAAGACTTTAAAAGTGGAACCCTCTACCGTTTTGCGTGATGCTCCGCATAAGCAATGGAGTAAGGTAAAACAAGCCAGTGAGCCACAACTGGAAAAAAGGCCGTAGCCAGCTCGACTTGAACCAATTGGTTGGAAACTGGGCCGTTAAACCTTATCTAACTAACTCATCAAAATATGGTTTTGCTAAAGGCTTTGTACTGTAAAAATAACCATTAATTCAAGTCACACTTAATTGGAAGGTAGCATGTTTGGAATTGTTCTGTGTATAGAGGGTAAGCAAATTAAAGACTTCCTCAAATTTTTCTCTTCATTTTTGTTCCCGTTTTGTTGTAAATTGGAATTTCGTCAGTAGCGTTCCAGCACATACAGGAGGGCAGTGCGTAAATGAGGTGTAGAGGACACCTCTGATTGAGCCAAATTTTACTTTATATTTCAACTTAATAAAAAACAAGTTCCAATTCCAAAAGGGATTTCTAAATTCCATGTCAATTCATAATTATCATAAAATTTGTCTGTTTTCTCTGGGATTCATGCTGAGAATAACCGAAAGAGTGTCACTTTTTGCCAATAATCCCGTACTACTTGTCTCACGTGCGGCAAGTAGTCGGTCCATGCAGCCTGTCTACTTGCCGCACGTGCAACAAGGAGTCTGCCTTGTCTGATAAAAGGCCATTTTTGCCAATAATCCCCAACTACTGGTCGCACGTGTGACAATGAGTCAGTCCATTTCCTATGAAATAACATATACAAATGTAATATGTCGCTGTAATTTTGTCAAAGGTTTGGCAAGAAGTTATGCAAAAAGAGTTATCCAGATAGAGGTAGAAAATACATTTTGAAAATGGAACTTGTTAAAAGTTTGTATGACACAATTTACATTTAAATGTGCTCATTGTTTAGGACGACAGTACATCATCAAATGCAATGGACATACTGAACTTTATTACACATTATGAAACTATCTATTGTTAAAAACCATTTTTTCCTGGATTTAATTTAAGTGCAAGAGCACAAACTTATCTCAATATAATACTAAATAGCAAGATGGTTGAATTCATTTTTATATTTGTTCAAATTTTTTCACATTGTTATAGGTTCGTTTTCAAAATAGATTCTTTCTTTTTATTTTTGCTTTTTGAAAATGGTATCTTTGTGGGAAGAAATAGGAGTCTTTCATCTCGTTATTCATATTGGAAGTGGGCATACAGAATATTGTTTCTAGGAGGGATGAGCTGTGTTTGCCCCAGAAAAAATGGGCCAATGTGCACTGTCTCGGAAGAATTTTTATGACTGGCTTACTCTAACCCTAATCCCTAACTAATCTGTAACCTTAACAAAGGATGCAATTGATCAATACAATACCATCAGCCAATCAGAAAATATCTTACGAGACAGTGCGCATCAACTGGAAAACCCTATATTTCTCAAATGCGGGGCTATTCCAATACATTTAGAAGCACATCAGTTAAGTTCATTTTAGTGGGAAACTTTCAACTGAATGGAACTAAAAATGAAAAAAGTGTAATTACCAAAGTTTAATCTTTTATGGCCCTTTGGAGGTGGTTGTGGATGGAGACCTTCAGCACATTAAGTTTAAAACTATGTCTGTAATGGAACAGAGTGGAATGTGATATTACTTGATGTTTCTGCCAAGCTTTTTAATTTGGTAGTTCGCCATTGCAATGAAAACAGAAAGCAAAAAATGTAGTTACTGTTTGATATTTGGTATTTTGAAATTGTTAAAAAAAAAGTTACTCAACCTCTGATCTTGATATACAGCTGCAAAACGGACGCCTGGCACAAGTGTAGCTTTAAGCCTGAAATTGAACAAATTTCAAGATTTACTTATGATTAGATTGAAATTTCTTTGAACGTTTTCTTTGTGTTAAAGTGGTATTGTGCATTTGTCATCCATCGCCATTCAGGGTAACGTTTTTATGCAATATTCGTTTAATTTTAGTTTTTGTGAAAAATGAAACTTGATGCAAAGTGTTTTGCATGATACTTATTATAGCTTGTCGGAGATTTAACTTACGTGAATGTGCAACTGGATGGGAGGGGTGGAACGAGTGTGGGGCAAGTGTGGGGTGCGTGAGTGTGGGGTAGGTGGGGTGGGGTAGGTGGGGTGGGGTGAGGTGAGTGTTGGGGTGGGGTGGGTGGGGCAAGTGTGGGGTGCGTGAGTGTGGTGTAGGTGGGTGTCGTGAGGTGAGTGTGAGGGTAGGTGGGGCAAGTGAGGGTGGGTGAGTGTGGGGGCAAGGAGGTATTATCTTGGGTTTGTGGAGGTTCGAGTTGAGGTATGTACGGTTTAGAATTTGTAGACCATTTTTACCTTAGTTGGGCACGTATACCGCCTCCTTTAATTTTCTTAGTAGCGTACAAGTACTATAAAAAAATACTCTTGCTTGTTTTGAAATTCTCATGATATGCAAACATGTATCCAAGCGGTCATATTTTACCCAGGGAGTGTGTGTAGTGTCAGAAAGTCATCGAAATGACTTAAATCGCCTACCAGTATAGTAGCTGTATTTGGCAGCCTTTCCACATCCACATAGTATGCAGAATTGTAACGAGTCACTCAGTTTTGCAGTCGAGTCATATACTACTTTTATTGTGACTCGAGTCGAGTCAGTGACTCGAGTCGAGTCAGTGACTCGAGTCAGTGACTCGAGTCGAGTCAGTGACTCGAGTTACTGTATTATTTGTATGACGATTCATTTCCCTTTCGAAAATTAGTGACTCGAATACTGATAGTACGTCTAGTGATTGGAAGAGAGAGCTTCTGACCATCCCATGGAGAAACCACATCTCGAGTAGCATATACTTGGGGTGGGGAGGGTGGGGAAAGGGTGGGGTCAAAAAATTAGACTTACGAGAATAACAGAGTCAATGTATTCAAGTTTGTTGAAAGTAGTATTTTTTTCTGTATATTTAGATGTGTTTATATTTGCTTCTTTTAATGGGTAAAAGGAAAAGTTGAGTGAATCGCGTTAAAGGAAGGGTTTAAGCTAAAAATTATTTTTCATTTGTAAAAGGAGCAATAAATCTACGCAATTTGGTGAAACTTCCATTCATATCGGACATGTAGTACTCGAGATATCAGTAAAAGAGTTACAACATATGTGACCTAAAGTGAGCTTGAGTGAAGCAGGAGTTATACTACTTCCTCACAGGGATGAGAAATGATATGTTTCCTTGTTTGTTTTTTCAGTCTGTTGTGTTGACCTTGAAGTTAATGGAGATAGGACATCCCCATGGGGAATGTACAGTTTGTAAAATTCCCATGCAGGTACATTTCGATAACATCGGATTGTGGAGGAGAAAATTGGTTGTAAGGTTTAAAGAAAAACAAAAGACTGCTCATTAAAGTGAGGCTATGACATCATATGTGCTTGCTTCAAGTTGACTTTCTGTTGAAAATGTAACAACTTTATTTGCTAATATCTTGAAAACCACAGATCGGATTTCAATGGAATATTCACCAGAACGCGTAGAATAAGTACCCCTCTAACATATCACAATTAGATTTGAGCTTGGACCTTTCTTTTAAAGATTAAAATGCCAGACTTGTATTTAAAACAATTTGCTGAAAGGCACAATGTTATTTTGACCACACGTTTCATCAGACAGATATCGCTTCCTTAGTTAAGTCTCACTTACAAGCCTTACTGCAAAATAATTCCCTTCCAAGATAGTGAACAAAAACGGATTTATCATGTGGACATGTGGTACTGAATTTGAAGCATATTTAAATTTCTCTCACTGGGAACTCGAAGGTAACATATTTTACTTACGAGGGATGGCAAACAGTTTGTTGGTTGATGTCATTTATCGTTAAAATGTTTACAAGTTAGAAAACGCTAATCTTATTTACGAAATTGGTCATAGAATCTGGGAATTCGCCACAGAATTATCAGAAAAGACTCCGTGTGTGGTGTTATGTTATGTGTGTGATAAATTCTTTTTTTTTTTTTTTTTGACTTGCTTTCTTACAATTTTACTACATTTATTAGATGATTTTTTTTAAAGTTTGTTATCAAACAAATAACTAGAATATTGTGATAGTATTAATCCGAGTTTATGTATTTGTATGTTTGTCGTAGCAGCTTTTTTCGTCGAATTTAATTTTGGGGTGATATTTCAGTTATTTATTCTTTAAGATTGAAATGTATGAAATTACGTGATTTAGTTTAAATTGCCAAGCAAATATAGATTGGACTGGGTTCCCGATTGTGTTTTGGGAGAGTTCATAAGGACTCGAAAGGGCCTCTACGAAATTTAGTTACATTATGACACAGTCACGTGCTTTAACTAAAGTGGCTGTAGTTCTGCGAGAATTTGGGAGTTTCCATGTATAAGTTCAAAATATAAAGAAAGATATGAACCACACGTGCAGTTTGCTTCTTGAAATGTGATCTTACCCCAGCGATTGTTTGTTAAACAGTTAAAGGTCAATTTACTAGTCCCAAACGGTTAAAATACTTTCAAATAAATTAACCTCTAACTTCTCCAATTAAAAAGAAAACTATCTACAGGGGCGTCACTAACGGGGGCTGTGGGGTGCCCCCAGAAATTTTCAATATAAACATTCGGGAAATTGCAGTAATGTCGGGAACTTTTATGATCACTATGGTTTATTTTAAGGGAATCAGTGTCGGGTGAAAATATTGATTTGGGTACATTAACCAGAGACGTAACCCCTACCAGATTGAACTTTATGAGCAAACTTGCTGTTTGGCGGGAAATTATCATATAGGCTCTATTATTGGGAAAATAAAGGGGTTAAGTTTCAGTAAGTGATCTCTACTACACTATTCGGGAAGCCATTGTCTTTTGAAGAAATCCAGTTGTCGGAAAAATAGAAGAACCGTATGAGGGTGACGGTGGCACAGTAAGTTAGGAACATTTGTACGCTTTGATATGGGAGCGTTTGAAAGCTTTGAGACATGCATACGCATGCTGTATATTAAGAGACGAACTCTGACTAAAACCCTAACCCTACTGCTAACTCTGATTGGCCCCTAACACTTTGTGCCACCGTCTTAGTCGTATTGTGTATCTGTCTGCCATGAAAAAGACACTGTTGGACACAAATGCCTTTTTGGAAAAAGGCGCAACTCACCCTGACTGCTCGTCGGAGATGAGTTGGCGGCATTAGTTGTCGGGTTGCAGTCGAACTGTATAGGTTAACAATACCCGCAACACATTGGTGGATATATCTTCTGCATGTAAGTCACACACGCGTCGCCTGATTTTGCAAAAGCTTCTTTATCGGCCAATTCATTAAAATAATGAGTTCACTTTGGGTCAATGACAGTTGTACACTTTCACGGCCTTATTAAACTGTGGCGACCCTCCCCATTCCCCCGATTTCACTCCGACTATGAAACGGTTTGTTTGGTATTTCCGATGAAGTCGAGAAAGACTGTCGGATCGCAATCGGGACCCACCGCCAGGTCAAGAACAAAATTTGGCATACACCTAACCCCCCGTCTGTCACGCGACTTGTTTTCACTGTCGCGTAGGAGTCGGGTCGGTGTAGTTTGCGCTCGTTTTCCTGCTTACTTAAATCATGAAGTCGGGAGCGTTTGCTGTGAATCTGAAAGTGCGTACACTTGGTAGTCCGATGATTGCAAAAGAACTTCGCTTCGAATCCACCTGTACATTCATTACCTAAAACATTACCAAATAATCTTTAAAAATGCTATTTTTCGGCGCGCATCGTTCATGTGCAATAGTTACGCAATTACTAATTTAAGAAGAACGAAACGTGCATTGAATTATTGCGAAATACTCAACCTTTGTGATCCTACTTTCCAACCCTCAAACCTGCTGCGTCATAAAAAAAAATCGAATAGCAGTCGGTCGATGCTTGCTAATATGAAACCGAAGGGCAGGCTGCAGTTTTTACCGTTTATTTGGGTCGTGTTCAGTGTTTTTGGCACATATATAATTGCTATGTAAAATGAAGGCAAACAACCAAAATGTCCGTAAACAGTTAAACGTTTTTTTTTTTTTTCGAGACGCGATTCGCGCGCAATTATCTTCTACTCTTATTCTCCTTTCACTTTCACTTCACACCGAACAAAGCATAATTATTGTAAAACTCCCTAAAACTCTACCAACCTCTCCTCCATCAATCCCAGTGAATCTTAAAGAAGGGTCAAACTGTCTAAGCTCGAATGAAGTTTTAATATGTCAGAGGGGTTCTTATTCTAAGCATTCTGGTGAAATTTGCATTGAAATCCGATGCGTGGTTCTCAAGATATTAGCCGTAAAAGTTGTCACATTTTCAACACAAAGTGAGCTTGAAGCAAGCACATATGACGTCATAGCCGCACATCAATGAGCCGTACTTTGTTTTTCTTTAAAATTTACAACCAATTTTCTCCTCGATAATCACGTGTTATCGGAGTATTCAATCTTTGCAAAGTTATACCGGTGTCACCGGTAGTGCGCGGATATAAGTGCGCAGTGGGCCTCGCGGGGCCGCCCTCTATAAACCCCACGTGTCCACCATACTGGTGTCCAATGCATAATACACCAACTTTAACTTGAGCAGGCCTTTTGGGACTGAGGCCATAACCCCCTCCCATATCTGTTTGTTTGATATTTCTTTCCGATTTTACAAATCTATCGAAAGTCCTGTTCTGACTGATTTCCCATTTAGTGCAATCTGTACCTCTCATGAGAAATATTTTCTGACACCAGTCTCAGATTAGATGAAGTTGAAGTCATCTCTCGTCTTTTCTCTTGACCTTCTATAGCAGTTTAAGAGGGGAGCAATCTTCCTATACATGAAATATTTTTCGATTCACCATATTGAATACTTTTTTTTTCCAGGCATCGCTCTCTTCACAACTTAGAGCTAATCAGTTTACTTTTCGGAAAATTTTGTGCTACGTAGTGTTGATTAATAATTCACCCTCTGCAATATTTGTATTTCTGATCAGTCTTCCCTCGTAAACTTTGTTCCTGATGGGAAATGTATCAACTTCATTACTGTTTTAATAATAACTATGACGTATTATCTTACCCTATCAGCCTGTGACGTAGCAATTTTTCCTACGGTATTCACAAGGAGACATTACAGACTGTTCTGTCGCTCGTTAAAATATTACAATATTTACAGCATGTCTGATCTCCCAGAACATATAATAGAAGGCAAATTTTATCAAGGTATGCCCTAGTGTTGTCATCCAGGGTATCTTATTATTTTTAAGAACTTAAACAGGCTCATATCTAGAGGGGCTTCTTCGGCTTTAGACCCCCTCCCCTCCTTGCCCCCCCCCCCTCTGTTGACAAACCCAAAGTTGCACCACAATGGGGCTTTTTTACTCACTTTACTTGTCAGATTCCAAGAAATCTCAGTGCCATCTAACAGAGGTGGATTTCAAAATTTTCTTGAGGAAATCCAAGACTCTTTAAATATCCATTTTAAAATGTTAGGCTACATGCAAGGATGTAACACCAGATTCCGGATTCACTTTTTAACTCGATTATGTTCTTGAGTTGGCCCGGAATTGGCTCAGAATGGGCGATCCTAGCCTGAGTAGCGCCTCTTTGGTTGCCGCCCCTTAGACTGTCGCGTTGGTTTTTCGTAGCAGTGAGCTGAACAACAAAACTTCGTCCGCTCAGTGGGTAGGGAGATCTCGGAACCGAAATCGAAATTAGCCCGGAATTGGTATGACAAAATAAAAGATACATAATGTTGCTTATAAAGTTACGTTTTTATTGTTATGAACTCCGAATTGGCTCTGAATCGAGTGAGACGATCTCGGATACAGCACTGGATACATGGTCACTGATAACTATAGAATGCCCAGATATTGCTGGGTGGGTCACACTGCATAACTATGGACAATTACGTCCAAATACTTCTTTTCATACGTAAAGGAGACCGGTTGCCACACTCGAAAGGTTTGTTTGTGGATAACTTTCTCGTGTCCCATAGGCCTACTTAGCTAGTCATAGGCCTTGACGTGCCCTTTAAATAAGAATATAGGTCAGTGGCGGATCCAGGGTGCGCAGCACCCCCCCCCCCTTCAATTGCCATCATGCGTGAAAAAAGTTGAGGCAAAAAAAGAAAAAGGTGCAAAATGTGTCATATATAGCACTATTTTGTATCTCAGCCCTCTACCAAAAGCAAAACTTTTCCCAAGGGAAGGGACAACAACGAACATGAGTAAAGCAAACAAGTGGGGTATTTCATGTTAAAGTGCCAGCACATGCATATAACGTATGGTTCACTTCATTTTTTTTTTCAAAAGCAACTCACACTAGTGACAGATTCAGTGAAACTTACCTAATTCAGTTACCAGGGGTCAAAAAGGTTTATATAATTTACCCCCATTCGAATTGATCCTTTATGATGACTTCAGTTTAAGGACAGGGTTGCAATCTCCCCCCCCCCCCTGCTACCTACCCGGTTTGCCTACTATGCACCAGGAATGCCAGATGCCAGAAAACAAAAGGTGATAATGCTCAATGACAGAATATTTCTTGGCAATTTTTGGAGGATATACGCTTGCTGGATAGCCCAAATTATAGCACTGGTCCCACTGCATAATGATGGCTTCCATACACAATAATTGAAGGTAGCACTATTACAATATATGGATTCTCAGATGCCAGGAAATCGCACCTAACAGTATTCGATATCACAAAACTTTTCCAGACCCTCCGGGTCTTCAATGCCCATCTTACCGGTATACGATTACAGCCTGCTAGAAGGCTTATTCCGAAATTATGGTCACACTTCATAGCACTAATGGAACACGAAAGTGTTTATACATTTATTAATTGCCAAATACCGAAATATCGCATCCAACAGTGTTTCTTTCAAAAAATTCCTAGACCACTTTGTCTTGACCCCATCCCTTCCATCGAGGGTCAGAGCATCATGACTCTCGTTAAGTTCGGTCTTTGCATTTACAGTCTGCAGGTCTGTCATGGAGTTAACCTCCGAGTCGCCTTTGAAAAATCCTACTGGAGCGGCCTATTTAAATGTCTTTCATAAGACACCGTAAATCAAAGTCTTGTGTGCTAGCTGGTAAATGGCTATTTGTGGGCAAAGTTCACAGTCATTTGTAAACCTGTTTCTAAGGGAACACACAATGTCATTTTATATAGAGATATAAGTAAGGGCATTTTACACAGTGTATATTCACTCAAGATTTGATACAGTATATGGGCTAAATATTGTCTGGTTTTATCATCAATTACTAAAAGACAGAGTCTGGTGCGTTAGTCTGTTCGGTAACAGCTCTGAATTATATTAAGAAAACATAAATCGAAAAACTATCAATAAATGGAAAAGATTCTTTCTTTGTTTCGAAAGCGACAAGAACAGCCCGACCAAGCTACGCTCGATAATCAATATTTTGCATGGAATTCGCCCTTTGAGTCGGAAGCGGACCGCTATGCAGCCATATGGCACACCGAGTATGGTTTTGATCGAGAAAGATATTTAGAGACAGTTCAGGACAATGATATCACTTTAAGTGTCATTGACGAGTTACCTGAGTCAAACGACAGCGATGTTAGTGTCAACCAGCCCACGGTAACACAACCGACGTTTCTTGAGAATGGTGATGTGATTACTACGGAAGCCTTTACGTACAGCCAATTTGGTACTGAGGTAAGTTGCAACGCCCTGGTGGAATCTACGAAAGCCCTTGTGGGCAGCACATACTGTTCACTAACTATAGACTTTGTCTTGGGTTAGATGTACATGTGAAAAGGAAGAAATTGGATAACCTTTATTCACTGTTCTGATAAAATAGTATCAAATTCTAAAAATGCCAACGCGTAATGAAATAATTCAGTACTTATTACAATGCTAATTTTGTATTAATGAAGGCTTTACCGCACTTTATAACACGTTGTGTACTCATATATCAGAAGGTATAGGTGGAACTTAAGATACTGTTTTCAGTGTTAGAAGAAAAGTCGGTCGAGGCCTTGTTCAAAATCCGCACGGTATGATTCAGGGCTGTAACCGAGTCCACCTAACGCAAACCCTGACCAATTCAGATTTCAATGGCCACCATTCAGGGGTCATTTCTGAGTCCAATATCCTCCTATTTAGAGCCAACTCCGATTCCAGGTTTTCCGCCAATTTCGAGTCCGGCCATTTGACAATGTAGTGCTTCATACAAATGTTTTTCACGATGCTATGTACAATTGCACTTGAAGAAAACGGTCACTTTCAGTAGTAAATTTCATACTCTAGCTGACTCTGTATTTAGTTAAATATGTGACCATTTACTTGTTAAATTGTGTACCAATGATAATGTTACCTCGGCCGGAAACATTAATGAAACTTTCATTTTTGTGGACTCGACTGGAATCGGCTCCGATTCCGAGTACAACTGAACCCTTTCAGGGCCAATTCTGAGTCAGGCGAAAAACGGACTTGAGTCCGGAATCGAGTCGGAGTTCGGACTCGGCGGATGTTACAGCCGCTAGCGCGGCCCTGGTATGATTTATAAATAATATATCGGCTATGCACCTAGATTACACACAATGATTTCTGATAGCTGAAGTTCCGTTTGACGTTTTCAAAGGGAATAAGCAGTCCCTACACTTATCTTGAAACAACAGCTAAATCACAAAAATATTCTCTTCGCTCCCTTCAAGTATCTTTCATGATATATTGCATATTCAACTTAGTAAACTAAGGAATAACTCGGCGTGAATTTCACAATTCAGCGAGAAAAATATTGTCGCATGACTCTCAAGAGCCATTCATGAAATGGTATAACCCAAATACATTAATCCATATTAGGGTGACCACAAGTTCCTTATAATGTACTCAAATCTGATTGGCAAATGTTCGGTCTTACAACTTTAATGACAAGCGTCCTCACTACATCAGAACTCGTGGTTTTATTATCTACAAATGAAAACAGTGTTAAAAAGCTAAACAATTTTCTTAGCTAGGACACTTTCCCCCACTTTTTAAAGTACATGATTTTAGTGTTTACGTCCCGTTTTAAACACGTGTAGCTGCTAAACGTTGTTTAAGCGCTCATGTTCAGAGTTAAAGCGTGTTTCAGTTCGAATAGAAGGCAAAATTGGGTTTAATTGCTAAGAACATTTTGAACTAAGAGGGCTGGATTGCTTATCACTTTTACATTTCAGCCTCTTCACGTAACAGGCAAAGTTACGGTACACAGGTATCCATAGTGACCTCCCCATAATGTGTGTTAAATAATATTCTATGGAGGGCGCCCTCTACAGACTGTGGTTAAATCAACCCCATACTTGTATTAGGTAGGTAACCGGGATTTTTCAGATAGAAGGAAACTTGGATGAGGGGAACGACTAACTGTTCAACCCCCCCCCCCCCCTCGACCCTTCACATCCCATCCCTTCACTCTGACAACGATACTGACCACTGGTTGATCCCGCTTCAGTGGCCAACTAAACTTAATTAGCAGTTTCACTTGCTGTGCATTGCAAAGCAGATGTCAGTGTTCCGATTGACCTCCATTTTGGAAATGTTATTTTATTGCACAGGGAACAGAGGAAGATGGCGACCGGATAAAAGTCTCCACCTGTACTAGAGTACTACTGATCGTAGGACTGGTCATCTGTAAACCATTTGGTCAAATTATGTTTGACAACTATTTCCTGGTGAGTAACGATAAATCGGTTTGTTGTTTATTTATGTTATTTACACATTTAAATAGGGTTGAGAAACTCGGTTATCTATAAAGCTAATCTAACCCGAGGTCCTGATTACAAACAAAGATAAGAAGAAAAAATTAAAAACATACAACATATCAAAGTTCACGAAAATTAAAAAGGAAATGAAAATAAAACAGATCAAACATAAAACGTGGCATGTAAAGCATGATTAGAAAAAACGAACTAAGCAAACAATAAAACCAGACGAAAAAAGACACCAAGGAAAAAACATAAAACAGCCATAAACAGAGTGTACACCAAGAGTACAACGTAAAATAAAAAAAAAATAAATAAATGGGGTCAAACGATCGTTTGGATAAGACGTTAAAACTCAGAGTTCTAGCACTTTTTTTTTTTTTTTTACCTTTCGTTTTCATGGTAGATTTATAGAGACATGTAGGCTTGCATTTAACACAGACTTGACTCCCTGTGGGACTAAGAGTAATCAAAGCCATCACATGTAATGACCGTCACACTGATCTTCTAGGCATTAATCCAGGACTGCCCAATTCTGTTAATTAATGCATTTTAATGAAACCTAGAACTTTGTTTCTTCCAAACAAAATTTATCCCATAGCTATATGGGAACAAAGATGACCACCCTAAATACTGAAATAACGACGATTGAAACGGACTTGGGCTTGAAGAGATAACATTTATTCAAAGAAGGTTTTTGCCCTTCAGCTGTTATTTCAAAGCGCAACCAAGGAAACAGATTTTGAGTGTGGGATTCGTTTGAAACTGGGTATCTCCGAAAACTTCTAACAAATGATATATTTCTAAAGCGACCAAAGAGCTCAAGAACAGCAAGGATTAATGTGATTATGTACAACTAAGCCTGTTTACATGCAGTGGCGTAGCCAGGATTATTTTAGTAGGGGGACGCTGGGGGGCTTGACCATTTTATGAGAGGGCGCCTTGTTACTGTCTAAGCGGAGCGCCACCATCAGTTGGCGTGCAGCGTACCAGAAAAGTTAAGCTTAAAAGGCCTCCTAAGATCGCCGAAAATGACACTTTCAGGCCTTGCAAGTTGCTCCAAAGTTTTCTTAACATCCCTTATTGTGAGAACTCATGTCTTGATGTGATGACGAAATAGTTTATTGAAATAGAAAAAAAACAGTCTGGTAAGTAACTTTGAAAAATTTTGACCCTTTTGTGAGTTTGACGCCTCATTGACACTTTTTGGCAAATCTGCAAAGTGACGTTGCACAGAGGTTGATGATGGGGACACTATAGAAGATGATGCTGTAAGTCTACCCCAGATACACCCAGAAAGCCGGTGTAAAATGTGCATAAATGTGCATATTCGCATCGGAAGTAGTTTGAACCTGGAGCGAATCCTTGCTTTGCCACCTTGAGTAGATGATGTCCCGGCGAGGGGTCTTAGGGGAAGGAGTGTCCCCCTCCCCTTTGAGAGAATTTCTGCTCATTTAAGATGGCTTTGATCATATATTGGAAAACTTTTGCAATTACTTGGTTTTTTTTTCTTTTGTATGACTGTAAAGGAACTTGAAGTTGTGTTGTCTAAGTGGAGGGGTAGCTACCTCTCCCTAAAAAAATTTGTTAAGTTAAGGTAACTTAGATGCAAAATGTCAAATCCTTCAATTAATTGGCCAATGCTTAGAAATTATCATTATTTTGTGATATTTTGGCCGTGGCATGGTACTCGTAAAAAGTGTGTAACGACAAATAGTATAAATGCTACGAATGTTACCGCGTACGCTACTTGTGGTGTTATATTGTTCTAAGGTTCTCTACTGATGCTAGGTCCCTGTAGAAGTCGAAGATGTACTTTTGTCGTAAAAGGGCTTTGGTTACAATAAATGTATCATTGCCAAAAAAATTGTCATAAGATATGGAGCGTGTAAGATGACAAATGCGCGCGAAACGCGAAACGCGCCGAAACTTTGCATTCAGAATCAGTCGGATTCCTTTTTCTTTCCAAAAATATGAGATGGATTAGGTCGAATTAGATCCAAAGATAATAATTTAAGTGAGGCAAAAGGTTAAAAGGTATAGACGACTTTTCTTCTCTAGACTGAATCTCAGTGGGGGGCGACTGGGGGCGCGAAGCTTTCATGGTGAGCGCACGCTCCCAGCCCCCGTAGCTACGCGCCTGTTTACATGAAAAATTTCCGAAAAAAGTCTCCCATGTTGCAAAGTTACCTCGCGCGTCACCCCAGGGTTGATTAAAATCTATCGTCCAAACTTATGCCTGCTCGACATCCATGATTCGTTCTAATCATCTGATAGCAATTTTCGTTTGGCAATTAGTAAAAGAGTCATGCAAAAACGCTTTGTAATAGCTTTAATATACAAACATTTTATCTGAGCATCGATAGTAAAGCTGATATAGAACGAGTATGAGGACCAGCCAGGGTAAGACGGGGCAGATGAGGTAGCCGGTTGATATGGGCCTCTACATTTAAGGTGTGAGATTCCATTCAAACCAAAATTAAATTTTTGATAAATAGGTTTAATTAACATACACTGAAAAAGAGGCAATATCTGGCTTGGTCTCCTCTCATGGTCTGCATCTCCCTGAAAAGAATATTTGAAAATTTATTTGAAGATTTAGCTGGGTATTATATTTCCTTTGAAATTTAAACCTTTGGGTGCATGTGTTTCGGTTTAATTTTGTACCATATCTGAGAGATTTTACTTCTGAATGTCTCTGTTTGGTCCTTTTATCGTCTTTTTGTATTTGTTTCGTGTTTTCAACTGTTGGCGGGGCCTTTCGACTGTTTGCCCTGTAATACTCTCAATTTAATCTTAAAGGGCAATTCTCGTCATTCCAGACAGTGCCAATTCCTCTAACTAAGCAACTGGTTGCTCCTCCCTTTACTGTGTAAAGCGCCTCCTTGTGCAGACACACACACACACAGACACCTATTTTATTGCTTAAGACTATGTCCTTGTGAGCATACAAGGCTATAAAGCGTGATCCAAACACTTTCTCTGCAGTTTGTGGAATGTAAGCTACTCTGCACCTTTTGAATTTTTCAACTTTGATGTCAATCAAAGAACAGTCACCAACTGAGATTTTTGATACCCCCACATTAAAAATATACTTTTGGGTCACCGTGACGACTGTTTGCCTTTAACTAGCCTCTGGGGTTGCTCGATTTTGTATTTGTTCCTGCTGTCATGTAACATAAGTCTATTTATGAATTATTTCAATGTTGTAATCAATAAAATTTTGTAGCCTTTACGTCAATTTTACTTTATTTATTATCATCATGCTATAAATAATACCGAATGGTAAAATCGTCTAATAAGTCATTTTAAGTCCTACCCCTTTTGCTTGTTTTGCAGGGCAGATATTTCGAATATCACGGAGAATTTGAAGAAGCCGCTCGTCGTCTTCGTCTAGCTCGTATCTGGGGAGTTGTTACGTACATGTCGTTTGTATTGTACATGGCTTTTCTCGCTGCTATTATCTATTTATCTATTTGACGATGCCTTGAATTGTGACGTAAGCTCTGAAATTATAGGCAACTAGCTTCGCTGAACATGATATGAGTTAAAGAACTTGAAGAGAGAAGAACTATTTTAAACTGTTTTAAATGTTATTTAAAAGACCTTTAGCAGTTTATCAATGTTATTTAAAAGACCTTTAGCAGTTTAGCAGTAGCCAGTAAAACCAGATTTGGTGCTATTAGAGTCGTGGGTGGTTATACTGAAGTCGGGTGGTCGTGATGTCGTATTCACTAAGTTACTACATTACCTTTGAAACTGTTGAGCTGGTAAAGACCTTATGCATGCGCTTATACTGCGCTTATACTGCGCTCTCGGTAGAAGCAAGCGCGCGTCATTGTAATTTACATCAACTAAATATATAAGTGCATACAACTGATCTGACGGTGCTGGTCGGATACCCCATAAATCTACTACACGCGCGCGTGCAGTGTGCTGCATTGTTTACCCTCCAAAATGACTTAAAGTGAAGCCAGTGATGCATAAGATCTATATCCTACAAACATGGAGTTGTTAAGGAGTTGTTGTCCCTAACAACTCCCTGATATAAAGCTTGTAATCATAGGCTACTGAAGGGGGTCGCGATAGCTTCCAGAGAGGCGATTTTTTCAAGGGCTTGGGGTGAGTTTGCAAAGTTGTATTAAGACTGTAGGTATTTT
>WURT03192893.1:0-27440 GCA_009936505.3 Holothuria glaberrima
AACACTCGGGAAGTGCCGTTTCCGGCCATCTGAGGGGTTTGTAAAGCCAAAAATTTTCTTGTACGCTCCGCGCCAACAATGGTGGCGCTCTGCTTAGGTAGTCCTATAGTATCAGCTAAGTCTGTCCCATCAGTCATGCCCTTCGCCCCTCCTCTGCCCCCACTGCCTGGGAGAATCGCACTGCACTAAACAAGTACCCCCCCCCCCGATGACGTTACATGGATCATTAACAATTACGTGGTGTTGATGATTAGACTAGACTTACATAGTATAACTTTTAACAATTTTTTTTTCTATTTTTAAAACTCTATCGCAATCATTATCTTCTGTACATGCAAATTTGGGATACGATGAAAAGGCGGTCGAATCCACCTCAGAATATCTAAACTATAATTTGGACGATATCGTAGACTTAAGCAAAAGTTATCCAAAATGGTCTTAGTCGTAAAAAAGAGGACCGAAAGGTGAGGCTTTGATCTCTCACAGAAACTTTGAGCAAGACGCTTGGTTTATAAGTTCCAAGTGTTACATTACACAATGTTATATCTAAATCCTTTGACTTAGCACGTTTTGACGTTACTGGAGGGCGTTTCTACCAGTTTGGTAAGACGGCAAGGGGTGTGTGGACGGTTACTTTGGGTGGTGCTGGGGAGGCCCCATAGGAATTTCATTCTCCCCGGAAAGTTTTTGGGAAAATATTAATATTGCCTTAAAATTAAATATTTCGCCCGTGAAAAGTATCTCACAGCATGAAACAATTTTGTCACTGGTTCCGGAGTTGGTTTCTGCTATCGGGCGCCGAATTACTTAAACAGGATTGATATCTGGAAACATCACGACATGGTACTTAAAGCTATTTAAATTTTCGCGGTATCCCTGATAATTTATTAACAACCGGGCAAAGCATGGCGTGGAAAGTTACCACCGAGAAGTGTTGAAGCTACTATCAAGCCTAGCTCTGGCGGGGTCCAAAGGTAACATAACTATAATTGGTTGTTCTCCTTGGTTACTGGCTGTAACCAGGCAATAACGACCATTGATTATGCCTCTGTACATGCACGTTATATACACACAACTCCACACATACTGCACAACAGTTACATAAGGTCCCACTCATGTTGTCGCTTTGCCAATTGGCCCACAGGTACATGAGGTGGGGCATGGCCGTACGGGCGAGGTGGCTGGCGAGGCCGCCCCAAATGTCAGAAACATTGCTAAATCGCAGATATTTTATCTCATTCAGGCGGAAAATTGGACAGGTAAATTATACACTCAGGTAAATTGGGGTCGGGCAAAAATCACCTCCCTCCCTGAGAAACACAGTCCCGTACGGCCATGGGTGGGGCAGGGACGGCAGCCCTCAAAAAGATAAAAAAAAATGTTGATTACAGGGCAATAAAATTTTACATCATATTATGATTTTTTTTTTTTGCCCAACCACAGTAAATTTTGAGTCATTTTATACGCTTTTTGCGACGTGTGAAGTACTTTCCCGTACTCTCATGCGGTTATAGCCGCCTAATCATCCTACAATATCGTGAAAAGTACATTTTTAACAAACATTCGAAAGTCTCATCTGAGTCCGGGCTATAGCCAGTCGTCAGCTTGTCATATTCATGTTTAATACTCAACTGCATTCGATTTCTATTCATTTTTTTGTTTTTTGAATAGCGGCTCTTTTGTTCCGATTTGCAGTACTTCCCCCTCCCCAGCCCCCATCATGCACTCAAATTTCGCTTCCTCGGAAAATACCGGAATTTTTATGGGCTCATAACAAAGGGTGTGGCTGGAGGTTGTGTGCTGTTACGCCCCCGATGGTCGTCAAGTTGAATTTGTTACCCCGCATAATAGGAACCTGCCAGTGAAAAGCGTAGTTAGTAGGACACCATGTTTACTCATTTCCATTGCGCACTCAGTAAGCCAATATAGCGCCTCCCTTATAATGATTGCCGTCTATGGTGCGGAATTTTTCCTCAGGACGATTGGGGGCGATTTTCGGAATTTCCATTGAAATCATGAAATAAGGATGCGCAGGTTAGGATCAAGGTTAGGGTTAGGGTAAAAAATAATATATTTCCCCCATTCGTTATGAAAAAAATCACGCGTTCGGGGACCACCCTCATCCTGCGGCTATGCCGTCCTAGGCTTTAACGCTTTAACTTTTACAAAGGCACATGCAAAGAACAACTTTACGTGATTATGCTGTAATCGTATTTTGGTTAAAGAGTTACTTAAACAATTGAAGTTTTCAGTACTCAACGCCTTAAATTTGGATTGTCCAACCATTTCATGTTTGCATAAGATGTACCTTGACTTATATTGCTATGTGTTTTCCTGTATAAGTGCGACGTGTCCAAAACTTGCTAAAAGTTATGCAGACACACAATTTAAACACTTTTTACCCCTCTTGAAAACACACTGAAGCAAGTTCAAGTTAATGCCATCGGCAGATATCTTAGACGACTGTCGATTGGGCCTGGCTGAACTATTCAACTTCTAGATTTTGGCTCAGTTATAAGGTGATTTGGGACGTTTTAGACAAACAACTTCAAACTTAAAATTATTGGGGATGCAGCCCCTTCCTTTTCGACGGGTCGGAAATTTGCAACCTTCTAGCAAGGACTCGACTTTTCCTGAGGGGATTGACGGTACATGAAGCACTCTTTAGGTGCAGTGTCTGATTCGGGTACCAAAGAGCCATTGCAAGGCGTTGAAGTTGACACTTCTCCGTGGACAGTGGACACCAACACGACTTACATGGGGACCCTAGTGGGTCCAACAGGGAAGACTCAATGGAATTCAGAAACAGGACCTTGCATTTTCTAGGACGTTTGAAATATTATAGACGTTATAGAATGAAAAAAACGTTGGCACAAATTCCTCCAAAGGGTGGATGAAGTCAAAACCAATTTTTGGACAATGTAAACAGGGAGAACACTGAGCAGATCGATATGGCGAATGGGGCTTGGAGGAAGGGAGGACCATTGAAATGCCACCGTCCCCAAATAGACAATAGGCCACCCTTTAGACCAGCAAGCCCCCCCCCCCCGGCTACATTACCAAACAATCGTAATTGTTTTCATCATAATCGTCTGACAATATGCTGTCCCACTGAGTAGAGTGAATATAGTACAATTCTGAAAGACATTTATGCTGCCGCCACTCCTTTGAAGATTAAATGTCTTTCCCTCAATCATTCGAAATGAAATAAAATTTGCACTCATTCACATTTCTCTTCATTTTCATTCACTGTTGTACGTTATGGGACACATATGGGGGTATTCTGTCTTCCCATAACAAACCCCCTTACACAACCCCATACATTACACAGCCGACCGTGTCCATGCCACTGCTGCTGACCAGGCGGACTCGGCCACGCGACTTTTAACGTGAAGACGCCTTATGAAGGTCGAGGGTTTTTACTAGCTGTTAAGTGATAATTCGTGATAAGATGTGACCTTGTAAAGGTTACTTCCACTCTTTTCCACTCTTCTATTTATTTAGAATTTCAACACCAGCATGCAACTGGCAGTTTTGCACATGTAAACATTTAGAGGAAGTAAAAGTTCCGTTCGGAAGCTTGTAACAAGTTCCGTGGCAAGATTCATCAATGAGACCCCTTTACTTTAATCGATAAAGTAATCTTTTATATTTGTTTACAAGAAGTGACGAAAGCATCCTCTTGCGAAATGCACACCAAGGTTGCAGCAAGCATATGCAGATCTACAATGATGATTAAATAAGTTAACACTGACAAGCTATCTTCATAGCATAGCTATACTTGATATCTCATATCAAGTTAGTCCAAAGTCCACAATATAGTGTTTTTAATATAAATACTAAAATGGAGGCAGATTTAGAATTAAGATTAAGGCCCTGGGACGGTGATTCTCTTTATGTGAAAGTCCTCTATGCTCTGAAACTAATTGTTATTTTTTATTTTTGCATGATTACACTTTTTCCCTCAGTGTTCAATACTAGTAATAAACATACTGGTACATTTCAATTGAGTGGGGACCCATGTGTGGGTCCATGAGCGAGTACAAGCTGTTGAGCACCACCCGTCCGTCAGTTCATAAACTATAGTCTTAATTTGACCAACTTTACCCAATGATGTCAGGTGACTTATACAGGCAAATTTATGTGAGGCAGAGGGGTGAAGGGTCCCTTTTCGGACATAATATTTGCTATTTTCACCCAAAATGTATCTTTCGGGGAGCAAACATGCACTGAAATGTTCCACCAAGGTGGCCCCCAAATTGACAAAAGTCCTGTACACTTATACGTAACGTTACAATCAGTAACGTTACAGACAACCAAGTTCAAAGGTGGGTATGGGATATAACATAAGGGGGCTTACAAATGTTTACCTGAAAAAACCTTTCTACTTCCCTCAAACATTGCTCGGGTTTTGCAAAAATATTTTGGAAAATATCTTTGCCAGAACTGCTGGGGCAGGATACGGCAGCTCCCAGTTCCACTGACTAGTACGCCTAGTGGCGTGGCGTATAAATGTGCGTGTTTCGCAACCACTATAGGCCACATAGTATGACTTGCGCCTGCTGTGGTCGCAGAACAACTGCCTTAGCACTTTTTTTATACAAGCCTAACTCGTATTAAAGCCACACTACCCCTGACTTATATTTAGAGGATGCATCGATTTAAAGGTTTCGGGTGTCACCCTAAAGTCACATGATATTTGATGGGCGATTGAATGGATGTTGCATGCAGGGGGTTGGGTAGGGACAATAGCTTCTTGAAGGGGTTGTATGGATTTTGAGAATGATAATACAACTGAAAATTTCCACCGACAGGATGTGTAAGGAATGTAACTATCTTATATGTATTCGGATGATGTAGCCCCGAGTAAAATTGTATTTCCAAAGCTTATTTTGCGTCGCAAAAGTTACTCTTGATACTACTAATAATAGACCCCTTTTGTTTTCCTATGTGTGCTTCCACCTGCTTTACCTTCCAGCCAAGTATTTAATTGAGGAGGCCTTTTCGACCAAACGTGGTGGCACTCTGTCCCTAGGTCAAGTAATGCTTTAGCACACCTCTTCAATAGGTAGGAAAGATGGATGGGGTATAGGGCTGCACTGACTTCCAAACAATGAAAATACACTTAACTTGACATACAAAAGATGACTTTCTACGATGTGTGCGAGCGAAGTGCGCCGAAAGGGATATGTGGTAATATTCCCACATGGGATCTTTGGGAGCACCATATGGGCCAGCATGTCTGGCCCATATGATTTTGCACCCGAGATCCATAAAGGGTCATATGGGCCCGTCCATATGACCATGGCCCATATGGGCTAGTTCTGGGGCCCTGGGAAACTGATATGTGGGTAGAATATGGGTAAAGTGCAGGACGTCCCACACGCTTGTAGACTGGCCCATAAGGGCCCCTTTTAAATCTTGGGTGCAAAATTTAATGAGCTCCGTATGGGTTCACCTATTTGGGACCCATATGGGAATGTCACCATAAGGTTTCGTCAATTTCATTGTGCACTGCAAAAGTCAACCGTATAGGTTACAAAAGTTACGGATAATTCAGAGCAAGGTTTTGTAGTCGCATTTGTGAAAAGCGGAACTCCGAGGATATCGTGAAGGCCATCTTTCTTTTCGAAAAAAAAAAAAAAAAACACGGATTTATCCGCAATCCCCAGGATTCCCACATGCCTAGTTTACAATGAGTAGGACAGTGACGGACATGGCTGCCCCTAGGCTGCAGGCGAAACCAGTTTCAACAGTGATGTAGATTAGTACTTGCGTTATTTATGAACCATTCATGAAAGCCTATCTACAGTTGAGTCAAGTATTAACCTATAGCTTATTTATTTTAGGATGAGTCTCTATATAAGTCGAAATGTATATTTATCAATGGGTACAGTATTCGTCTGGAAACAGAAATGTTTGTTATAAGTGACATGAGTTTTCCAGGAACTTACAACAGCATAGGCTTACACGGGATGACATATCACTAAAGGGAGGGACTAGTGGCAAAGGTGTTTGCCCTGAAATTAGTAATTGGCAAACAAACATGATATGAATTTACATATGTACATTAAAAGAGGAGTACATATTCAACACCTGCTATAAAGGTTATCTTTTATAGTGGAGCCAAACCGTTCTGCAAAGTCATCTCACCTGGTCCGAAATAGGTCTTTACGCGCTTCTTCAAATACTCCGGGACTTCTTTAAAGTGTCATATTTGCTCATTTACCCATGGGCCTTCATACACAGTATAGTCTAGTCTATTTCAACATCAACAAAAACCCGTAATTAAAATGCTTAATTACTCCCTATTCAAACTACACTTTGCACCACGTCTAATTGTACTGGTCGCTTTTAAATATGATGGTATAAGACTATACAAGACCATCGAAGAGGATTACTCAACTTTCGGCTGTATATACCAGACTCAAGAAGGCGCAGTATCGATATTACTCGATTTACTTGGAATGGACTGTTGACACTTGCGGGGGTTTTAGTTCAGGGGCACCTTGATAAGCTAAATACTGTAATCATCGTCGATGCCGCGATAGAAACGTAGCATATTAGGAGCATGCATAGCTTTTCAGTATATCATAAAATGATACTACGTCATCAGTTGAAGTCGTTGGGTTGATTGCGTAGATTGTTGGGGAAGTTCATACAAATCTGGCCTATGTTGCTGATTTCAAGTGTTCCAACAGATTATGATTTACCAGCAATTCATGCAGAGGCAGATCGAGGTGCCTCTTTCGACAGGGGAGGAGCTGGGGTGAGCCCGCCTTAGAGTACTTGGTTGGAATTATCCTGATAACGCGTAGGTAAGGGCGCATATACATGAATTCACAGGGGAAGGGGTGGGGTGTGAACTATTTTGGGACCAACTACTTTTCTTGGAGACCGACTCCCATTGACACAGTCGTACGATCCGAATTTCTTGGATAATTACAATTTACAGGACGGCAGTAATAATCATAGGCATACGGGACTCTTCCAATGGGGGGGGGCAGACAATTTTTTGCCCGAATCTCAAAAAGTTGCCCAAAATTCGTTGCAGTTCAGGTGCATAAAATAAACGACTACACCACTACATGCGCGCGAAGCGCGCGAAAATTTTTGCACATTTTTCGAGCATTCGATCAAAAATTCGGGAAATCAGTAAAAAATTCGGGCAACCATTTTACTTTCACTTTTATTTCAGCTCTGCCGGAATTTCAATTTGAGTAAGGTATCAAATATTGCTCGTGTCTGGTCTACTGTTACAAAGGTATACTGAACTGGATTTAAGACCGACTTTTTTGGCGCACAGACACCGACTTTTGATCTTCACGGCGGGAGGTGTCATATCCCCCAACCCCCGTATTTACGCCCCTGCGAATAGGCCAGAGGCCAAGGGGCGACCCCTTGGAAGCTCTGAGGTATTTAAGAATTAGGATGAAACACTTAACGAAAGGGAAATATTGCATTTTTTTTACAGAAATGTTTTATATTTAAACCAATATTTATAGATACAGAATGATAGACAATTCAAAATAAGACAGTACGGTAGCTTTCTTTTCAAAAAGTAATAATCTAACAGGAAGAAATTAAGTTGTTTGTTGCACAAAAATAATTTGTTCATCCAAACTTTCAAAAATTCAAATGATGCAACATCTGCTGATCTGTTACTCCTGTGAAGCATAATACTAGCTTATTTTGAGGAGATATATGCTATTGCTAGAGTTTATTGGTGAGACTGAACGGTTTAATAATGATTAAGGTATTTTCTTTGTGCGCCATGCTGGTGTATTTTAAACGCAATATTTCCCTTTGAATAAATTATATCTTCAAGTGGCACTGGACACTCACAAAGAAGACCTCAAAAATCTCAATTTGACAATTTGAAAAGATACCCTTGAGACTAAAGAAGCTCAAGTAGATTTGATCATTCAGGGACCTGTTGGTGGGTATGTTGGGTGAGAGAAAAGGTTTGCAAGCTGTCCAAAGGCAATTAAATCGAGACATCAGGCTGTCGACGATAGCGACGCGCGATATTATTTCATCTGTGTATGCAAACGATGTTTACTGACTTTAAAATTTTATCTCGCCTTCAATCGTTCCGTCTTCATTCTGTACATCCGGTCATGGGGGTGTGGGGGATGATCAGACCCCCTTTCACCAGTTCACGGTACGATCTAACCTAACAGCGCCCCTTAGCACTGGTCAGCAGTAGATTTTCGAGGGAATGGCATATGTAAAGTATGTTAGCATGTGACTTTGCCAGAGGAAAATACCCCCTTCATCTGTTGATGCCGCACTTGAATAATGCCCCTATATGTCCCTATATGCCCCTTGGAGCTGAAAATGTCTGAAAATGGCAGGGTGACCCTCATTTTATTTTCATTTGTTTGTAGGTCCATATGTGAAAGCATGGAAGTACTACTTCCATTCACGAAAAAATATAATAAAAACTTACCCACACTCCACAAATTTCTAATCAGTTTAGACTGATAGAGGATCTTTTGATTTGTAGATCTCGAGATATTAGCCGCTGACAGGCTGAGGTGAACTTACGTTGTGTCCCGTTAATTGAACTTAACAAGCATAAACAAGCACTGTATAAGTAAGTTCGGTTTACGTACAACTCGGCCCCTGAGACAACTCGGCTCGGACATCTCAGCACCTGGACAAGTCGGCCCCGAGACAAGTCGGTCACGAGACATCTCGGCCCCAATTGGAATAGTTGTAGTAGTCACTACCAGGCAAAGAAGGCCATGCATGCATGCATGCAGCCAAGAGTCAGGTACAGGTATTGGTGGTGAATTTTTTGCCTCTTTGTATTTAGCCTACGTAACAAGGCCTAAGGATGGGAACTTTAGCTCTTTATCCGTAGTTTTGGGTGAAAGTTAGAAAGTGGTGTAACCTTGATAATTTTGAGATAAAAGAGTAGGGTAATGACATAAAAGTTTCTGATCAACAGTGCCCCGGTTTCCTCAACATGTATGTTTTTACTGTGTCATACAACTAATAAACTCACGCACATATACCAATGAAAGACTACAACTATTTCAATTGGGGCCGAGATGTCCTGGGGCGGACTTGTCCAGGGGCCGAGATGTCCGGGCCGATTTTAGTGTCCTAGGGGCCGAGTTGTCCGGACACCGTATAACCAATCTCCTGACAATGATGAGCAAAGCATCTTTAGTGTTTTTTTTCGATCTGTTTTGACCTTGATATAAATAGGACTATGGGCAGTGACCTATTTAGGGGCGCCATTGCGCCATGGCCCCTCTTCACTGATGCCGATTAATTTTTTTGTGTACCTACAACATGTAAATTTTTAAACACCAATCTTATTTCAAAAGTAGCCCATGTATCATCAGATGTAAGGACACCTCAAAAATTCAAAGGGGAGGGGAAGAGGGTATGCGTGTCTCCCCCAGGCCGGCGATCACGAAACCAACAATATGACCCCTCCCGTGGGAGAAATCCTGGCTCAGTACGTCACTGAATCTGGTCCTCAAGAGCGGCATACTTAATTTGCGAAACTTCCACTGACATCTGTGCATTCCGTAAGCAAGATCATATGAATTAAGTCAACACAGATGAAACAAAAGAAACAAAGCATTTCTCATCAATGTGAGAAAACGATATAGCCTAACCTCTGCTTGCTTCAAGCTCACTTTAGGTCACAAATGTAGACAATTCATTTGATGATATTTCGAGTAATACCTGTCTGATTTGAATAGTTTCACCAAATTGGATAGATTAAGTTCCTCTTTCACATCATCATAAAAATTTATTTTTGCATGGGCGGCGATCCCGGGGGCCCAGGGGACATGTCCCCCAATATCTGAGAAATTAATTTCCGATTTTCGATTTTTCAATTTTCACACAGTAAACTATTTGAAAATGGGGTCATGCCCCTGCCCACCCCAGCTGAGAACAAATCGCCACAGGCTTAAATTTTTGGCTATGAAAGTGAGGACATCATTGATTCTACACATGTGCACTCAGGGACGGGAATGTGATGAATTTTATCTGCTAGGCCTAATACCACCTTGAGACACAAGAATAAAATGCAAATTTCCTTAGAATTCTTAGATTAACCAAGTTATTGCAACATCTCAAACCTAAGCTTTATTAAACCCTTCATTAGGTAGCCTAGGTCTAAATCAGTGCTAGCACAGGCCTCAGTGCAATAAAGCTCGATTTCCCCACCATCTCAAATGACATAACCTAGCTAATAAAGAAGACAATTATGTCATCAGTTTCCCCGCCCCACCCTCCAACTTCTCGCGAGCCTGCCTCTATTATTTGGTGACGTAGGACAAGCCATCTACCCACATAACGCTCGCAGAATGGCAATTTAATGCCTGTTCCGAATTCCAAGTTCACTTTGTATACAAAATAAGTAACATGACACCTAACACGACCTTTAGCAACCTTGCAAAATTTTTGTCAAAGTCATACACCACACACTGCATCGTGTGTTGCTTCGTAAAACCTACAAGCTTCTGAAGGCTAATATATTGTTTTAGGCAAATCATCTTCCACGGTGAGATTAAATATTAACCCACCACAAATAAAGGTTCCATCGTAGTGCAGTGGTTACAGTATCCAGACGTACTCACAAAGTATATCTACTGTCTTTTTATGGGCTGAAGTGCATGCCGGGCTTGGTGTGTAGGTTACTCTATTCATATTGCCCTCTCTGTACGAAGTTCGTAGCAAGCTGTCCCGCTACTTATTTGCTTACGTAATATCTTATATATAGCTGCCATCGCGGTCATTCTGTTACAACAGTACAGCGTAACAGTGTGTTCGCAGGTTACTGATCGCATGCTTGCTGTAGGTCAGTGGGTTCATTTCGTTGGACTGCTCGTTTTATATGCTTGTGAGTAAACGAGAGGCAGAAAGCATTGCTGTTGACAGATGAGCGAAAAGCCAATTCCATTAAAATCACCGTACGACCGTACGTCACGTGGAATATACATTTGTGCGCACTATCGGCGACGATCATCCAGGCTGTTGCCTTTTCACAACAAATGACTTTCTGCCTTAACTCCAGTGCATGACAACGCAAGCGGCATCCAAGTTCTACTACCGGCACGCCAGGAAATTATTTTTTAAAAGAAACGCAGTTTGGTCACGATAAGGTCAGTTAGGAAAAAGGTTTACTATCAAACTTAATTCTCATATCGTTACAAGACGCATTCTAGAGAGGCTGTCCGCCAATAATCCATTCGTTCAAGGATTTTCCGTTTCTTGTGCCCATCTAAAATAGGATAGATAAGCTGTGATTTCTAGTAAGAAATTGTGAGTGGACGCCGTTCTTCTACTTCTATAACATTACAGGTGAGTGTAAACTGCATCACTAACTTACGCATCAGTCGGAAACAGGTGCCAACTTGATCAAGGTTTCCGTGACAATAGGCTATCTTAAAGATGTGTTACTGTGAATGCCAGGTATAGTTCATATTTTGAAATACATAGTATCAGCGCGTGTTCAGTCGGAGAATTTCAGAAAAATTGCGAAAAATATGTGTTCGTGTGTGCATGAGGGTGGGGGAAGCAATTTGAACTTGGTCCATGCCCCGAGGCAAATGGAAAGTTAGCCATTCCCTCTTTAAATTCCCCTCCAAGTCAAAATAGTTGGGGCTGAAGGATGCTGCCCCCGTACCAGGTTTCAAGGACCAAAATTCCATATTTGTCCTCTTTGTTACGGTGGAATTTTGTATTAAATGTATGCCTTTTGCTCTAAAATCTAAAATGTCAAAACTTCTTCAATAGATAACGGTACAAACTGTAGCCTACCAAAATGCATCGAGTTAGGCCGGGGGGGGGAGGGGGGGGGGTGAAAACAAATAGTCCCTGACGGCACCAGTCACCTCGACGGTTTATTTGTTTATTTACTTTTTTTTATTTTTTGCTTTTCACGGGGAAAATTCTTTAAACAGGGAACCAATGTTATAGGCGCGCTGCGCGCTGTAAACTTACCCTATTTCAGATTTTCCATAGTTCCGTTTCTTTTAGCAAAATAGTACAAGCCATCGCCACCTTACCAATTAACATATAGATACAGAACACAGTTTAAAGTATAGGCTATAAGTTAAAAGAGTAGTCCCAACCCAAATCTGTTTTTGATATAATACAGAGATACTGTTTCTTAGCATCCTGGTGAAATTTTTATTCAATTCCCATGTTCGGTTCTCAAGATATTAGCAACTGAAGTTATCACATTTTCCAGGCACGGCGGAACGGAAAAAATATTGAAGGGGGGAGGGGGTTGAGAGCCAGGGAGACTGTTTAAGCGGAGCGCCACCATCGGTTGGCGCAGAGCGTACAAGAAAATTTTTGGCTTTACGAACCCTCCAGATGACCGGAAACGGCACTTCCCGAGTGTTGTAAACTGCACGTACCCAGCCTTGAAATATGGATCTCATGTCTGCTCTTGGCAAAATTGGGGACGCTAAACATACCTTTAGCCCCTCACTTTTTTCATTGGGAGGGGGGCTTAGCCCCGAAGCCCCCCGGTTCCGCCGTCACTGATATTTTCCACCAGACGTCAACTTTTAGCAAACAGGTGTGATGTCATAGCTTCACAATGAGTACCAATGTTTTGTATTTCTCTATTTTTGATCCTATTGTTTCAACCTTGGACTGATTAAGGTTGCTATCTTGCCCCTAAGGCATATAGAGTTTTAGAAATTCCACTGCTCAGGATGCATTTATGGTTTGAATATGTCAGAGTTTTGTTGTATAAAATTGGTAGTAAATTAAAAAAAAAAAAAAAAACACAAACATTGCCCTTCCGTGTGAAGCCATGACATCACACCTGCTTGCTTCAAGTTCACATTTGGTAGACAATGTGTCAACTTTAGTTGCTAATATCTCGAGAACTGAACATGGGAAATGAATGAAAATTTCAAAGAATGCCTAGAATATGTTCTTCCTTAACAGATCAAACATAAATTTGAGTCTGGACTATTCCTTTAATGTTATCTTGTGTCTGTCGTGCGATACGGTATTGTAACTAGCGACTCTGGGAGAAACGTTTGGGGGGGGGTGGGGGTATCAAATTGTAGAATACACCGAAGATTGATGCGTAGTGATCGCGTAGCCCCTGAAAAAAGAACTGCTCAAATCTCGCAGGTAATCTGCAATTGTGCCAAGGATGGCTATTTCAAGGGGCAGACGGTTGGATTCAATTCAATAAATGTTTTGCCCAATGTGGGTTCCAACCGCTCCGATAGTTGAATGATCTCTGTTTTTGCTCTAAATCGGTACAGGTTCTCTTTTCGTGTAGGCCTATACCAAAAAATTATATGATTTAGCTTCCCCAAAAACTCTAAGTAAGGGACCCCCACTTCTTGGTTAGAAGGCTTTGCAACGCCGCGGCATCTTCGACGCCGATGGGTCACAACAACATTCTGCATTCCCCATAGAAAATAAACACATTCGCGGCACTACCTTTTTTTACCAGTACCATTAATTCATAAGGAGCGTTGGATGACATATGGTGGAGATCATAGTGGGCTATGGTCCTAGGGAATTTGGGACAAGAAACCCTTTGATGGCGGCCATCCAGTCCTCACAAATTTTTGCAGAGAACAGTATGTTACAGCATAGGGCGCACCGTAGGAAGCTGTTTGAGATGGGGGGGCTGAACCGTTTTTCGGATCGCCGTCCTGGGGGGAGGGGTCTAAGGAGAAGGGGTACCCCCTCCTCTTTCGAAAATTTTTGGATTATTGAGAGACATTTTATGCAATTTGGTGCATCATTTTTTGACAAATTTTAAGGTAAATTACTGCAATGTTTGACATTTCTTGGAAAATGTTTGGACTTTTGAGGGATCGTAGATGCAATTTGGTGCATTATTTTGGGACAAATTTTAAGGTAAATTAGTGCAATTCTTTGACTTTTTTTGGAAAATTTTTGTATTTTTGAAGGATCTTAAAAGCAATTTGGTGCACCTCTTTTAGACTAATTTTAAGGTAAATTACTGCACATTTTTGACATTTCTTGGAAAAGTTTTGGATTTTTGAGGGACCTTAGATACAATTTGGTGCATCATTTTTTAGATGAAATTTAAGGTAAATTACCGCAAACATTTGACATTTCTTGACAAATTTTTGGCTTATGAGGGGCCTTAGATGCAATTTTGTGCATCATTTTGGACCTATTTTAATGTAAATTACTGCACATTTTTGACATTTTCAACAGAAAAGACAAATAAGGGGTTTTTGTCCTTGGAAAGTGGGGGGGGGATGAAGCATACTTCTGCCCCTACAAATTTCGCTGGGGGCTGGAGCCCCCACCCCTGCTTCCACGCCCTTGTGTTACAGGTTGAAGACTGAGTGCAAACAGAAATCGTCACGCGAATGGCACATATGAAGGCTTCAAATTTAGCACGTATTTTGTATTACTGTGATTGATCTAGTAAATACTTATCTCATACTTACTGTACCTAATAGTTTTAGTTACATCTACTCTTGTTTGTACACGTAAGAAGTAAGGATGTGATGTCATGTACTCGTACTCAGGGTACTCTAGCAAAATGGGGGCAGTTCCGTTACATACAGAGGACCCTCGTGTGCGATTTTGTCAACCCTCTGCTTTTACCTCTCATTGTCATGTTCCGGTGCATGTCTCACCAGGGAGGTGATAGAAGTATCACCCGGTCTCACCAGCTCTGCAAAATTTGTGGTATTTATGCCAAACCTCACAGTTACTGAAACTTTGTGGAGACTCAGTCAAAAGCGTCGAAAAACGCTATCAAAAAGGTCCGAGAATTAGGACCGTTCACCTAGATTTCTATTACAGTCTTCCGAATCGTTCCCCAGCTATCACGGTTTCAGGTTAGACCAACGTTATCAGGTCATGGAAATAAACAACGGTTCTGTCAAAAAATACTTTTTCTGTCAACGCGCAAACGAGACTACAAATTTAAGTATTACACGTCATCACAGAGGCCTCAATAAAGATTTGCGAGGTCTCAATGAGTCTCATTCCCAATTGCCTACGTAGCAGACTGTACGGCATCTTCCCTGTTCAGTCATAGGTGGTTTGGGAAGCTGGGGAAATGAGCTGAGCATACAGAGTCCGCCTCGCGGGGTACATTCCAATGGTTTTCGTTGCCCGCTATGGCAGCTCAATGACAGGGCGAGGACGGTGCAGTCCTGGACCCAAGTAGGAAGTGAAGGTTGTTTGATTCTCCAGTATATAGGCTGCATATATGGGGCTCGGAAACGAAAGATGCTGCATGACCTCCTCTTATACCAAACTTTGGTACCTTCGTGGCAAATTCTTGGAAAGCTTACGAGACAATGTATATTGTATAGCTTTCTTGAATAATCGGCCATGCATGTTAATGATATCCCGCATTTAGCCATACATGGATAGACAAACTAATCACCGATTGTGGGAGAGTCGCGTCATTACCAGCCCCATTGACTTTCTTGTGAATAACTTCTTACAAGGACATGCTGCTGAAAATAGTGAATACGTTTTGTGTACACTGACATCTTTTATGGCAGTGTTTATAGTTAATCGTTTTAGTTAGCAATTCAACGGTTCGGCCCGAAGGTACACAACCATTAACCATTAGGTAGGTTCGTACTTCCAAATTTTCAAGCGTTATAAAGCTGTAAGTACCATATATCTGTATAGAGACATCACTTGCTTCTGATCTTGGCCAATCACGGACATAGCTCTGATCGAGTTGAACAGTGAGTTTAACTTTGACAGCATGTTGACGCTTTATAATGAAGTATTTACTGTACACCATCTTTTATCCGATTTGATTAGTGTGGTACGCTCTGTTTACATTGATATTTCGGGATTCTTTCGACAAGGTACAATACTTGTTAATGGTGACGTATCGTCAGTGCATATACCGCTATTCTCAAAGAGGTCATGTAATAATACCTATGTTTCTATTTAATAGTTCACTTAACAGGAATTCAAACACGTTTTACAATATATGGTAAACTTAACACGAAAATTAGAGAAAAAAATTAGAGATTATTCTGGCGAGAAAAACAAATCCGTTGTTGGAGCACTTTGAGCAGCTCTTCACCGCCCCAAATACATTTTGTAATGAAATTATCGGTGATTTTAAGTTGATTGACATGGGCAGTGAAACGTCCAGTGAATTGTGTAGCCTTCATCACACAAAGTAGTGTACCCAGGAGAATAAGGTCGCAGGTAATATTAGAGTAAATACGTGCCACGGGCTACCGTTTATCCAAACTGTAGTATGCTAGATCCCCGAAAGTAAGTCAAAATTACTGCTACAGTACGGTATGTTCCCTGACCCTGACTTGCTATGTCAGGGTCAACCTGCTATATCGGGGTGTTTTATTTGGTTTATTCACTTTCCCGCGAAGTCAGTGAGCAGATTGTGTACAAGTGTTTTCACGAACAAAAAAATAAAGTATAAAAAGTAGAAAAAGTAAAAGAACGCCAAGAAGCGACGAGAACAACCAGATATATAATCATTTATAATTCAAAATGACGAACGAGTACCGTACAGTAAGTTACCGATGAAAAAATGTACAGAAGAAACCTCACAGGAACCGGACAACCGTTGCTCTCATGAAAATGTTCTTTTAGTTATCTCTTCTTTCAGTCCTTTTTACAGACTTGCTCCAAAGCTCTCGTCTAGACCTCATTTACCCACTTACACATTATCAGCAAGGGGCACACCACAATTAGCCGCTCTATGGACTTGCTAACCTGCTAACTAATTAGTAGTGTCTGTTACATCCCCCACAGCCTTGTCAAAGTTCATAGCCCCAGATAAGCTTGCCCCTTAGATGAAATCTACTGAGATGGCCTATCATGGCACAACACATTTACAATATTAATGGCCGTTTAAATTTTGAGCTGCAATGTGATGAACCTTAGAAGTTGTACACCGATCCATAGTAATCCGCGAGGTGAAAGAAAGCCGAGTGATCACTTTCTTCTAACAATTTTTGAAGCAGTCTAATTCACCCTGAATCCATCCAATCTTTTTTTAATTTACATGACCACGTTTCATATCCATAAAACTTCAACAACTGCTCACCTTAACTTGGGTAATTCACATTTATAAAGGACCTACAATTGACGGTGTACTTTTCTCGGGAACAACTCTTTCACCATTGGTGGTGTGCTCTCCAAGCCCTTTCGCGCGATATTTAAAAGAAAGATTTGGGGCAAGTCTATCCTTTTTTTTGTCACTAACGGTTTTACGGATTAAATAATTTCCATTGGCAACTACGGTGAAAATTATCCTGGCTCTGTGTATTACACATGAAGGTTATACTATCAGTCACGGTTTCCGTCAAGGGGTTAAAGGAGGGGATTTCCCTCTTCCAGAAGAAGGGATAAAATCCTCCCTTTCACCCCGTTTTCATTTCCATAAAAATTTAAACTATCGATATCTTGGTTTCTTACTTAAGAGGACAAGCTTTGCCGCAATGTTTGAACTTACATAAATAAATGACCTTTAAAACCCTTCAAATTGCACCTTTCAGGGGCCTTGAAGCAAACTTTTGTCCCTATGAACCCACGTGTATAACTTTGGCCAAGAACAGCATCAATTTGGAATCATGATTTAGCAGTAATAAATCTCCCACCCCCTCCCCTTGAGTTTCTGGCCTATATAGTGAGGCGTAATTGGTCTTACACTTGAGATTGATTTGTCCTGATAGCTTCTTGCAGGGGCGTATCCAAGGATTTTCATTAGAGGGGACGCAAGGTTTGATTGATCGCTGTCGTAGGGAAGGGTTCTAAGTTTTCCCCCTTCCCTTTGGGAAACTTTTGCTTTTAGAAGAGGGCTGAGATACAATATGGTGCTCTGTTTGACTCGTTTTGAAGCATCTTTTTTGCCTCAACTTTTTCACTCAAAACGGCTAAAAGGTGGGGGGGCGCCTGTTGCGCCCCCTTGGAACCGCCACTGCTTCTTATTAAGTCTCGTCACTCTTTAGGGTCGCAACTCTCTTTTGGAGAAGTTTTAGGTTTTCGCCTGTAGTGGGAGATAGCCCACAAACACGTTTATTTAAATTTACCCCCTTCCCCTTAAGAAAAAGTGTCTCCCCCCCTTTGGAAAACTAGAATATTTGAGATGCAATCTGGTGCAACTTATTTGTCATATTTTTAAGTAAAATTTCGCAAATGTTTGATATTTTTCACAGAGGAACAAATAAAATTTTTTGTCCTTGAATTGAAGGGGGGGGGGGGGAGGAGACGGAAGTATATCCCCACCCAACCAAATTTTTTAACTGTGGGAGCTTTATCCCCCTCCTTCTATTTGCTACGCCTGTGATACGTTCAATTAGTGTTGAAACTTGTCTCGTATGATGACGTTATAAATGGAAGTGGGGCTTTGTTTTTCAGTTTAAAGGTCATAAGCAGTCGCCCCAAACTTATTTTGAAACAATAGCCAAATGTCACAAACATCATCTTATTTCGTTTCAAAGTATCTTTCATGATATTTTAGGACATAAATATTGCATATTCAAGGTAAACCAAGCAGTTGCTTCTCGTAAATTTTACAATTGAGTGAGAAAATACTGTCACATGATTCTCAAGAGCCATTCAGGAAATAGGGTAGTCTACTATACGATTCTTTGTTGGGGTGACTGCATTCTCCCTTTAAGGTGAGAGGTGGCTTCCTCTGTTAATTTCAGCCTTCAAAAGTGGACCTCGAGTAAACCGAAGGTGTGAGCAAACTACTTTAGAGGCTGTTACGCGTGAGTGAATTGCACGTGCTATGTTGGGGATACTTTTATTTTGAGTAGAAAGGAGTAATATATTTTGATATTTGTCTGCGATTGCTGACGCTTACAAAAACGTCACACAGTAGGGGAGGGAATCCTATGTAAGTAAAGCCGTCCACGGCTTCCTTTGCTCATAATTATATCACCATGAGATAAAGACATACAGTTACTGAACAACAGTCTTCGTGCAAATGTGATAAGCTAATTGCTCCATAGCTTTCGCTCTCGGGATACAAAATCCGTTTCCCCACGCAGTACACCGTGCCTCCGTACCAGGTCTCGGCTCTGCGTGCTTTTACTCAGCTAATCATTGTTAATCATGAGTATGCCAGGACAGAGGAATAAACAAACTGTCATTAACGTAAAATATATTTCATCACGAAATCCAAGGTTTTTTCGTAAATCTGCTCACGCATTCTTTGTTCTGATATGAAGCTAACTCGTTTGAAGTCTGCTTAGATGGTTAATGTTTAAAGGCGGATTTTGAAGCGGTCGAAAACTCGTGATGACAAAGCATAAACGCTGGCCTTTGCCTAACTCAGTTTACTCTTTGACCTGCTCAGTTATACAAAGGGAGACGGTCAGCCAGTTCAGGGCCGATTCCTTACTAAAAATCCTATCGGTAACTGACGTTCGAGTGCATGTAGTGAGTGAATGCAATTCATATGAGTGCGAGATTACTCCCAAGTGTACGTTTTAAGGAGATAAGTGGGGGGGGGGGGGCTTGTACCCGAAATTGGAATGTTAAGGCGTCACAAGTTTGCCTGAAAATAGCATAAATTGTGCCTGTAAAAAGCACCCAGCATCAGGGCCACGATTCAGCATTGAGCAATGTGTGAAATTATTTTAAAGGTCTGGTAACAGGAAAATGACACAGTTTGATGTTTGGTGTAAAAAATATTAAAAACCTAAAAAATAACCACAATTTCCATCAAAATCCATCAAAAAGTGACCATTTTACAGTTCTATCTCACATTTTTATCATGAATAAACATGAGCTACAGTAAATATGGAAATATGTGATGTCGAGAGAGGGACTGGCCAAATATGGCTAAAGTTGTCCGTTGTTTTTTCAACCCTCATTTCAAGGACAGTTGTAACTTTAGTTAAATGTCTTGAGGGATTTATTTTGAAAGTTAAAAATTGTGTCCTTGAAAAATATCAGTATGACTCACCAAACTATAAACTATTTGTTGAATAATGAAGAGATGATTAAATTAATAAAGGGTTAACAAAAGGTATGGCTTTTCTGTGTAACCACTTCGCATCATTTGTCTCACTTCATGAACTTTCAGGGCGTATCCAGGAATTTTCAATAGAGAGAGAGAGCCCGCAAGGTTTGACTGATCGCAGTCCCCCTCTTCTTTGGAAAATTTTTGATTTTGGAAGTGGGCTGAGATGCAAAATGGTGTTGTATTTGACACATTTTGGAGCATTTTCATTTTTCGCCTCAACTTCTTTTCACCCATGACCTCCAAAAGGGTTGGGAGAGAGGAGCGCCTGTTACACCCCCGCCTGGATCCACCGCTGACGTTGAAACTTTGAAGCGTTCTATCTTGAGAACGGTAAAAGATATTAAAGGGGCTCATTGACTTGACATCAATTATTTTTGTGACGAGTTTGAAGGAAATCATTGCATGGCAATGCTTCTAATTAGCCTCATTACTCACGTTTCACTTCCTACAGTTACTGAAAATGTGAGAAAATGAATTATTTTTGTGGAAAGGGATTGCATATGATTACTACATAATGGTAAAAAGTGTCTGGTCACAAAGTTGTAATAAATGATTTTAATCATTAATTATCCTATCATTGCCATTTTAGTTGTGCGTCAGATGTGCCGAATCTCATAGTTTGATCATTTACATCAAGATGTGAGTAAATCTCAACACTTGTGAAAAAAATCCTGAATTTTGTGTACCAACTCAATAAGCCTCTTTAAAATAATTGAAACGGATTTTTCCTTTGGAAAGCTTACTCTTTAGCTGCTATTTCAAATCAGGCCTTTTTGATGGCATGTCACCAGAACTAATCCAAATTACACTGTTGCTTCATGTATGAGACTGTGGCATGGGGATGATATGGCGGTGAAACTCAGACCCACTATCTATAGGTTATCTTATATAGTTAGTAGGCCGACAAAGTTGGGTAGAAAGCAAGCAATCATTGTGTTGATTTGATCTCCCTGCCAGACTAAGTAGAAGTTTGTGCAGAATGTCTGAAATATGTAAAAATTTTCTGCATAGAATATATACAAATCACCCCAATATTTTCGCATGGTGTGTGAATTGGACCCTCAGTGAACCCGATAACCTCCAATAAGGTCTAACATTTGGCACCAAATGCCGACTTTATCTATGTATTTATCCATTGGCGGAGATTCATTCTGAAACCGGGGGGGGGGGGGCAAGACAACGGCCCTGAAGGCGTCGCGGGAGCCGTGCTCCTTCTGATGGCGTGAGAAAATTTGGAAATTTGACCTCGGATGACTGCTGAAGACTCACACACGACATCTGAAATGCTGTCACTTAACATTAACTGCACCGACCAAGTTTCATGGAAATGCATTACTTTTTCGAATTTTGACGTCCAAATGACCGGATGTGACCTCAAAATGAGCTTCACATTTTCCGGGATAAGACTTGATTGCACCTGTTTACAGGTGCAATCTGATTTCAGTTCTAAGATTTTGACCTCACTTGAACCCTGATGACCTCTACACCCGTGATTGTCAAGCTTTTGTAACCCGCGGTCCACTTTTGTCTGTTGTAATGGCCCGAGGACCACATTTCACCATTGAAGTTCCACTAAAATTTTCATTTCAAGTAAAGGCTACAAGACAAGTTTCAACACTGCGTATGACGTTAAAATTCATTTGTGTTGGATAAGGGTAGACAATCTTAAAAATGGTAAGATTGAAATAAAGACATCCATTTTCCGGTCGACCTCACGGCCCACCAGACGGCGCTCCCTGCCCCAATGGTTGAGCAACACTGCTCTAAACTACCATCATGATTGTATAAACTACAATTTGCTTCCATATCAACGCACACCACTTTCGCTATTGGAGTTGATTGGCCAGTCTTTTTAAGTTAAGACTAATCCGAGGGCCGTCGCCTCGATTTCAAAAATTGGGTAGGGGCTGGGGGAAAGTAGCAGGAAAGCAGGAATTTAGCAGGGGGGAGTTCATTCCATGTCAAATCACCCAGTTATGCAGAAAGTTGTTGCTCGACCGACTCAAAAAATTCTCAAAATATGTGGGGTATAGATATATCTTTCTAAGAAAAAAATATCAAGAATTTTTGAACTTGACCCACATCGACCTTTCTGACCTTGAAGATGCCCCATTTTGTGCGACGAAGCGAATTTACTAGCCGATAAATAATAAATAGAAATATCTAGAACCCTGAAACTTAGTATTTTTTAAGTACTTTGTATCCCAATGACACAGGAAAATAACTCCCAGAGATTTCATAACTCCATCAGTGATAATCTTGCCTCGGAAAATGCTCCGTGTGGCGCAATTTGGTGCAAAATGCCATTTTTAGGGCAGCATTTCTTAGCAATGCACTATAGGAAATCAGTATAAACATCAATAAACATCATTCTGTATTCTCTGTGTACCAGATAAGTACCTCCATAAATTACAGGGATGTAGGTATAATACAGAGATATTGATACCTAAACTTGGCCATATGTGTGGCGGTAATAGTCAAAAACGCAATTTTTGGCCATTTAGGTGGCCATAACTGAACAAAACAACATTCCAAAAGCTTTATACTTCAGAAACCTATTCTATGGGATAGTTTCATTAGGTTAATATCTTTACAGGCTGGTGGGATATGTATTTGCTGCGAAACAAGACCTCAAACTTGACAAAAATGCCAAAATGTCATTTTACTGCCGATTTGTGAAATTTCAAGGAATTTTAAATCGGTCAAAATTCAATGAATGTTGCTAAAATTTTCAAAATTTGTCTTTTTCATGACAGTCTATTCATACAAATATTTTGAGAATTTTTTAGTCGGTCGAGCAACAGCCTCCGGTGATTTGACACGGAATGACCCAGGGGGTAAAACTGCGTGTGCACATTGCTCATGTACACTTTGTATCTTCGTAGATCAGCGGACTTGGGCGTGTGGGTGAGGCCGTGCCTCCCGTGGTCGCCCTCTTTGATGGTGCCGCTCCTAATCCTTTTCATGTAAAAGGCTTGAGGTAGTAATATTTACCTTACAGATCGAGTAGAAGAAATCACCTTACTTGGTATTATCTGGCGAACATGAAACATTCCCCACTTTTAAGCCTACACAATAATAATATTACAGAGGAAAACCACAAATCGCTAATCAAATCATTGATACGCAAACCAGATGCACAAAAAGTTAACGACAGTTTTTTCTCAATTTATCCACTAAATCCAACCACTCAATTCTCTCTTTTTGTCCGGTGCGAAATACTGCAATCAGAACTCTGTGATAAGACACATTAAAAAGTTAAAAAGGTAACGGGATATTCAGAGGCGTAGCTAGGAATCTTTCATTAACTGAATGTTTTTTCTTATTTTTTTTTATGTCGGGAAGATAGTTATCTTTAAAGCGTTTTCCAAGTCAATAATTAAAGATATTTGTCAAGTCTAGTATCAAGGAATTCTTGACAATTTATTGTGATCCGTAAAGTACAGGTCATAGTATATTATTTAGGCCCAATACAGGTACCAAAATCTTAAAGATTGTATCCACACATTACCTTCACTGAGTAGGAAAATAAAACGATATTTATAAATAATAACCATATAATGTCTTATAGAAATAAATTCTATTAAACATTTAAGTTTCATTAGATGCCGAGTGTACGCGAGGCAAAGAAAAAAAATTATATATTTTACCACACTTTTGCTATAATTTACTAAGTATAAGCTTTATCAGATGCCAAGCACAGCGAGGCAAAGAAAAATTTGATATATTTCATTACATTTTGCTATATTTTGCCATATATAAGGTCTGTTAGATGCCGAGCGTAGCGAGGCAAAGAAAAAATCGATATATTTTATTACATTTTGCTATAATTTCCTAAATGTAAGGTTTATGAGATGCGCAGCGAGGCAAAGAAAAATTTGATATATTTCACTACATTTTGATATATTTTTCGGAAATTTTTACCCTTTTTCGGAAATTTTATAATGTTTAGCTATGTTTCCCGGATATTTGAAAATTTCCGAATTTTTTCAATTTCCGAGCCGGGGGGGGGTTGACCGCTCTCTCTGTCCCCCTGTAGCTACGCCATTGGGGATATTTTAAATGCTAGTACCGTATAAAAACATATTGTCGGCGCAACCTACGTATATGCATGACTGGTTTCGTGAGGGGAGGTCATGTGGTGTTATCAGCTCTCAGCCTGGTAAAGAATGCGGTAATAGTTTACATTTTTGTATATATTGCATGATCTGACTCAAACCGATGTTTAGTTTTTGTTTCCCGAAAGAAAGGACTTTACCCCCGTGCCCATTATCGAAGCTCTCTTCCCAACGCTTCCATAATACGCAGTGTGGTACGACACCCTCATTCTAAACATTGGAACTCCATGGACTTTACAATGGAATATATCCAGAGCCTTTTGTGATGTAAGAGATTGCCTTATTTGGCACACTCGACGTGCATGGTTCCGTTGGTCTCATTATAATAATTTGATCTCGGCTCGAGACAATGTTTACCGTTTAAGGTAGTGACATGCACAAGACGTCACTGTGTAAACATCAACAGATCAATTTACGCATATACATGCAGACTGCGAACAAGTAAACAAAAGAGCCTGACAAAAGTCTGAAATATACTTGACATATATTAGGCCTAGCCTTCCTTTGTTGTTCAAATCCTTATTACTGCATCACAAAGGCCTAGTCTGAACAATCTGTGCATTGAACTTCTTGACTCCGCCGTTCTTGATGAAACGTAACGTCGGACCAGGGCAACGGCTCAAATATAAGCAGTGGCACCGTTGGGGGAACGTGGAGGGGGAGCAAAAATTAGGAGGGGAAGGAGGAGAGGAAAGTACGCATTGCTCCCGGAAAATGCTTACCTTGGTATCGACGCGGACAAGAAAAAGTGGGGGAGGGGTGGGGGGGGGGTAGAAACAAAGACATTGGCGACGTCACTGTAAAAAGAGAAACCCGGCATCTAATTGAGGTGGATGTCGGCTTCCTTCGTTTTTGGTAGAGAGTAAGCTGGCAACTTGAGGCCGGACTTTCCTACAGAGGGACCTGTAACCTATTGTATATGAGGGGCCCAGTAGTGTCAGTTGTGGGGACATAAGTGGGGTGGGACTTTTACTTGCCAACCATCCAAGCAAAAAGCCACCATCAGTTGGCGTGTAGCCTACAAAGAACTTTTTGGCAAAATAAGCCGCTGCTGGCAGACTGACATTCCAATTTGCATTTAGATTTTTTTATCTTTCATAATTTGGAAATTTTTTATCCCCCTAAAAGTGGAAAACCCAGACCCTTTTTATGCCATGAAAGGTTTGTGTAGCGTGAATTGAAACTTGACATTTACTTTTTACCTCTATATTTTATTTGATGTTAGTTAAGAAACAGGAAAATGACGATAATATATGCACATGACATCATGTTAATTGCAACTACCGGGCGTACGCGAAGGAAGTAGGCTACAGTAGTCGTTAATGTACGTTAGTAACCACATACAAAAACGCACGTGTGCATTCTGATGGTGGCCGATGTATTTACTTGTGCATTTACACCGAGAAGCTTTGTAGCAAGGACGGTAGATGACTAATGGATTGCCAGTGCTACACCAGTGCTTCGTAACCTTTTTTTTTAATCATTTTCTTTACCATGCTGAAATGAAATGCGAAAATTCAATTCATTTATTGTCCGTGTTACTGGGTCCAGCTCATCCACGATCTTAAAGGGAGGGTCCTCAGATCCCCTCGGGGCTTCTTTGCCTCAAGCAGGATTCGAACCAGTGACCTCCCGCATGCATATGTGACCACCCTAATTTTGGCAGGCCTATCATTCCAGGAGAGGCAGGAGCGTGATCCCAAGGGAAATTATTTCCCCAAGAAAATTTAGTATGAACAAAAATTACGATTGCTTCACACGTCTTATTTTAAATTATTAATTAATAAATGAAAATGATTTTGTAAATAAAATTTTTATGTAAAAATCAATTATCATGAAGCAAAATTACTATCTCTTTACATATCTTAACATATCTCGCTCCCTGAAAAAAGTCTCTTCCCATGAAAGCTATCCAGTTCCTTCCCATCACCTACGGGCATTGGTTTTGGAGGTTATATGTACTTGCCAATATAACAATTATCACATGGTGTGATAAGTGGACAAAGCTGGAAGATGTAGGGTTCTCCCTTAAGGAAATATTGGCAAAAAAAAAAAAAATGCACCAACATGGCATACAAAGAAACTACCTTAAATCATAATCAAACCGTTCAGTCTCACAAATTAACTCTAGCAATAGCTTTATTTCCTCAAAATATTATTATATTGCTAGAGTAACGGATGTTGCATCATTCAGTCATTTGAATTTTTGAAAGTTTGGGTGAACAAATTCCTTTTGTGCCAAAAAAAAAACCGAATTTCATCCTGTGAGAGCCTTATTTCTTGAAAAGAAAGTTACCGTATTGCCTAATTTTGAATTGTACATTATTCTGTATCAATTAATATTGGTTTAAAAAAATCTGAAAATTTTCTGTGAAACAAACGCAATATATCCCTTTAAGGAAATATTGAAATTGAAGACTGTTAAATGTGATTTTCTTCGTTATGGAAATAATGGTAAGTGCTCAAAAACCATTTCATGGCTTTGTAAACTTTTTTTAAGTGTCAAGCAAGTAGCCATTGACCGTAATATCATGCACGTCTCAAAAAGAACAAAGAAGAAGAAGAAAAAAAAAGAGAGAAAAAAAGGACGAGGCTAGGTATCGATTGGAATCCCTTCCTCCTAACCGAATCACAACCATGCCTATTTCTCCTCCACTCACCTCAATGTTTCGGGACCCAACCGAGCACTGATCTAAGCGAATCACCACCATTGGTTGACGGAAAGCTTTTACTAAATTTTGGGCTTACAGTAGCACCTTATATAACATCGGAAGTGAACCTCCCCACTAGCACAAGAAGCAGATAATGACCGCCTTTTGAGTAGTTTTTTTTTTAATAATTATGTCTAAAAAGTAAAACAATTAAAACATGGTAATTGAATTTGTAAGGACCGTAAATTCATTTGGAGGCGAGGTCTAACCTTTTGAATTTGACACCACTGTATTCAGAAGCCTTTAAACATAGATTATGCCTTCAAAATCAGAGTTTGAGGTCACCTGCAGAAGCCGAAGTAAAGCAGAAATCCGTGCACGGCAGCCATTGAAAAAAAAAAAAAAAATCCAGAATGGCCACCAAAATGAAGTTGGGCAGATAGCAACATTAACTTTCTGACTCAGTATAACATGACGTTTCCAATAATATATGGATTGTATTTGTCAAGTTTTCAAAAACTGACAAGAAAGCCAAAAATTTGAACAAGGTTTTTCTTCCTCACGGTATTCCGATCCGCACAATCACTTTAGTATGATCTGATGATCGGCCGCGTGTTTGGTCTAGTGGTAGAGCATCCGCCTCTCACGCGGGAGGCCCGGGTTAGATTCCCAGGTCGAGTCATACCAAAG